>BLKR01001465.1:0-285355 GCA_011170035.1 Teleogryllus occipitalis
ACATATCGACTTGCAAATTGTAGGACTTAAAAGAGAATATAAAAACCAAATAAAGGTTATGCTCATACTCGCCGTAAAAATACGAATTTAGCATAATTAAATTGACCACAGAATTTGTTTACAAGCAAGTGCATTTTAAGCGTATGTGGCAGGCAAAAGCGCGGCATTGGAGAACTGTTTTTTCAGTATGCCCATCCCACGCTATTCTGCTAGCGCGAATGAATTAAGGGCAAACAAATGGGATCTACTAAGATGTTAATTTCTTATAAATAATTACATATATCTCGAGAACGAGATATAATAGCACCGAACGGATTCCGGAATTTTGCATCACATTTAAACGCCATTCAGATTAGACAATAAAAAATTTGCAACAATTGCAAATTTATAAACAATTTCCAAATTTTGCAAATCTAAAGTGGGGAGAGTCTCCCGATGTCCCAGAATCAAAAACAGCAAATTAACAATTTTGCAGCAATTTATATTTTTATAAACAAATTCGAAATATGCGTTAGAACGGCCGGAAAGGCTCCGAAAATTGTGCCTGAAATGAATATCTCAAAATAGAAGTTTGTCAGGAGTTACAAATCGATTACTAAAAGTTAGAATAATTGTTGCTAAAATGATAAATATTTACTGGTCTATAGACAATCATTCTGGACGGAAAACCCCGCTTAGAAATATTTTTTTCGTCGTGGCGTACGCGCAGGCAAACTATCTCCTTCGGCAGGGAAATATGACGATATTTCGGTCTCGTACGTAAACGAACTAGCCCCCTCCCCCTGAGACAGCGTTATTTCTGCCCCTTAGGATGTTGCACCAATCACAGACCACTGTGGTTCTACCTGCTAGCGATTGGTCAACGCGTCCCTCCCCCTGCCCTCCCCAAGGCCGAGGGGTGTCCAAGTTTGTCGGCGCGGTGTGGAAGATAGAATTTTGAACGACATTTTTTCTGAGGGAGAGGGTACATTTTTGATAGAAAGTCACTTTTTTTAATAACTTCTCTACTGATTTGAACGTTGCCAGGCATGGAATATTCACATCACAAACTGTTATCCACGTTGCAGCGAAAAATATAACTTCAGCAATATTTAAAGAATTCATCGTTAAATACTACAATTATATCCGTGGCATATAACGTTGAACACAAACATTACCCTGAAATAACAGAGAAGCACACAATTCACCTACCTAAATGAATCATAAAACTGATAACAAGCAAAAATAAAAACGAAAGTCTGGAATGCATAATGAACCCACTTTTATTACCAAATAAGCTCTAAACAACCATAACTAAGAACAATACAGCACTATAATGCAATTACTGAATCCAAAAAATAACTCATTATGTCAATTTACAAAAAATTCTTAGCGAAGGAAAACACATAGCACCCTAGGTACAAAAATATTTCCTATTTGACGAAGCAATAATAATTCACTTCTCAGAAACTTTAACTCACAGGACATTTCTTTGCTTCCGTGAAAACTTGAATGCAACCCTTTACAGCACACCGCATATAGTCAGTTATATATCGACCCATACAATATGGAATATCATTAAGAGATAGTGTAAGCAAAGAAACCTAATAAGAATAATAAGACATGCCTCATGGTGTATAATCACTAAACTTCAGTACTCAAATAACTAATTTAAAACACATACAATTTCACATTGTCTATTTAGCTTTTAATTCATCACCAAGTTTCCTTACCCTGCATGTTATGGGCTTCCCAATGTTTTATAGAGTTGGCAAACAGCAGACACATCAGACCTGCTTCAAAAAGTGATCCTCTAAGCACTATCAAATTCGAGTGGATCGGTAATTTCTTGAAGTGATGTTTTGATCTTTGAGTTCCCTCGTCCAAAATAAAATAAAATAAATTCATATAAGTTGGAAATTGAAGAATAATCAAGCTATAAAAACTTGTTTACTGTTAATTAATTGATCTTCGTGGATTCCACAATGAAAAATATATGTAAATGATTTTAGGTGATATATCGAAAATAAAGTTTGAATCTGATGTCACACAGAAATTGGGTTGAAGTAAAATACAGGATAACCAGGTTTTTTTGATTGATTGATTTTTTCGTGTTTCCGGGCGCGTCAATTGCTTTGGTCATTAGTCCCGTAAGTGTAGTGCATGTTTGTTATCGGAAGATGGCGGTTATCTCCCCCGCTGGATGGCGAGATCCGGCGCCGACCTACCGTCGGCTAGTGGGGTTTCCCCCTAACCAGGACTCTCCCACCAACGGGGCACCGCCCCAGCCGGGACAAGCTCTGAACTCTCGACCGGTCTCCCGGAAGATGTGGTAGTGTAGTGTAAGTTAGTGTGTGTGTGTGTGTGTGTGTGTGTAAGGGGAGAGAACAAGGAAGAGGAAGGAAAGATCGCGCGCGGTCCGGGGCCCGTTTGGTAGGGTACTGCTCCGGCATTCGCCTGGTGCTGATCGGAGAAACCACGGAAAACTACCGATCAGAGCAGCCGGCCACTAGAATTCTCCTCCAGACAGCGACTGAATTCGACCTAGCTGAAAAGCTAGTGCCGAAAATTCTGTCGCCGTCAGGACTCGAACCTAGGACCTCCCGGTCAGAGGCGCTGCAGTGACATCAGTTGATGCACTGAGCTACCGCTCCCGGTTTACCAGGTTTTCTTTGCCACAACAGTCGTCACCATTCATGCGCGAATAATCAAGTAAATATCAAGGACATTCGATTTTGATTTAAAAGTGACAAATTTGTCTTACGTGTACGACAAAATGGAATTATTATGTGCATGAACAAAGGGCACTAGGCTTTTACGAATGGTTGTTTTGTTGTGGCCTCAAAGTATCCCGCGTGGAAAATATTTTTTTTCTATTTTTCAATAGAATAAATAAATAATTTTAAAAAACTAATATCATTAAGAAAACATCTCTGCATTCAATATTGGAGTAGTAGGAAGGCACCGAAAAATTTGAGAAAATTCACAGAGAAGACCTAAGGCATTTTATAAGCGTCCTTTGCTGTATACAATTACGATTACATAAAAAATTGTGTGAATAACACGGAAATCCCATTTACATGATTTTTGTAAGCCTCTCTTTGTTAAGCTACAAATTATATCATTGCCTGGTCTCTTGAATTACCAATCAATGCTTTTTTCTCAATTAGGACTTACTCAAGGATAGGAACATATTTTCAAATAATACAGATGATTATAACTACAACACTCGTCGTAGTAACAGTATTCATCAGGTATTGATACGGCTCACTACAAACGTTCACATAAAATACATTCTTTTACAACGCAGTATATTCTTTTACAACACATTGCCAGATGGTACTAAATGACTCAAATAGTTTTACAAGTTTACGTGTCAAGTAAAATATTTTCTGCTGAAAAACTGTTTCTATGCAATTAGACTATATTGAGCATTAAAAAGTAATATAATATTAATTTTAACAATGACATTTAATATACTAGCTACCGTTTGGACTGTGTAATTCTAAATAACTTGGGTCAATGACGCACCATCTCGATCAGATTTTTCGTCCAATTTCCCTGCCCCTTAGAGCAAATGCTGAGCTGGCTCCATGTTTTTCTTCCGCACGTAAACGTAACTTCACTATTTGTGCAGTGATTTTTAGAGTTTAGTGGGGAATATACCCATTAAAATTATCGTTCTCGCAACAGTAAGTCAGTTTCTTTCTTCTTACGAACAGTTCAGATGAACTTCAGATGAGTCACTAGCTGATGTGCCCTTGCAAATACTAGATTTTATTACACGGGAGCGAATGTTTTCTTCTCAATTATTGCCAAAAACGCTCGCTTCTTTCTGTATTCACAATTCACTTTTCTTGTGGTTTAAGGGTAACGATTCATTTAGGAAAACTTGCACTGTTTACACTTCTCTCCAAAGTACGTCACAGTACTTTTTAACTCTTTTTGGCGATAAATAAATGAGTTAAAAAATAAATATAAAAAGTAAGAAATGAAGTATTACTAAAAAGAATACAGAAGATAGGAATCTGGCTGAAGAAGCAACTGAGTGGCAAATTGGGTGGGCCCTTGTTTTACCGAATTTGTTGGCAAAGTACGTAAATAGAAAGCAAAATATATGGAAATGAGAAAGATCTGTCAGAATATTTCATTATGTAACAAATATTCTGATAGAAGAATAATGAAATGAAATTATAAAGAAATGAGAGAAGTGAAACAGGATATAACAGTATCAAAAATATCTAGTCTAAACTTGTCGTATGTCGACTCTACAACGTAGATTAGTATTTTAACCACACTGAGCATTGTAATACATATCAACTTAATATTTGCTAGGCAATAGGATGTCTGCATCAAAACTGGGCGTGAACAAAAGAAAATGAGTCTTTGATTGTAGAAGAAAGTTAAATATATTGCCCAAACATTTTCATGCAAAATTCTTGATAAACTACTCACTAGTTCACCTGAACAGCTCGTGGGAGTGGAAACACATTTTTAGAAATATTATTTCCATTTTATTTCGTATTCTGACACACATGGTCGTGCTATTCAGTAAGAGGTGAATTCAGTGCGTGCAAACCTAATTGGAAGCACAACATCCCCAGTCACATAAATTTCGTGCACGTGAGTTCGAAGAAATAATAGGTTTAAAAATGATTTTCTAAGAAATTGGCCCATTATTTTTAGGACTTTTTAGAAAATTACACAGCTTAAAACTGGAAGTATTTTAAAGGATATTAAAAGTCAGGTTTGCTTTTGGGTTTTCGGTTGTATGAGAGGCATATATGTAAGTACTTACTTCTAAAATGATAAGCAGAAACAAAATACTCGAAAACAGATAATTTAATTTACATACTTTGTCCACGTAAATGACATCTTATTATTTGATATTTTTTTAAATCATATGCATGAATATGATATATATATATATATATATATATATATATATATATATATATATATATATATATATATATATATATTGCGACTCACCCGTCCGACTAGCTCAGAATGGGGGTTTTCTGGGTGGACGCAAACAAAAAAAAATTTTTATAAGAAGAATGGCGGGGTTCAGGGTCGTGCAGAACGTTGTGGATTGGATGAAATTACTTAAAAAACACAAGGAGAATCACTTTTCACACACTCAAATATATTCTATAAAAGTTTTGCTGTTATTACAATTACACGAACCAATCAGAAGATAATTTAAATACACACTGATCATAAAATGCTGAAAGGAAAAAAAACACAAAACACACTAGTCACTATATACAAGGTTTCTTACTCTCTCTCTCTCTGAACATTCAATTTCAGTTACTACTTTCTTCAATCATGAGAAAGGTTTAGAAATGTTTACTTTTTACAAATTAACAAATTCTACTTAAAAATCAAGTCTGACAATTCTGAATTGATCTTGTCCGTAATAAATTACTCTCTCTCTTTCAACAAAACAATTCTGAGAATATCTGTAACTGATTACACCTTCATTTTCTAGTTTTACCAGTTATAACTGTACATTTCCAATTTTCTTTTGAAAGAAAAGGTTGATTCTTTACTCGCGTGCTAGGGGAGGAAAGAAATTGTAATTATACTTTTCTTATCGTTAAGTATGACAAATACGTCTCCCCCCTCTTTTCTACGCCAAGACTGCAACCTAAACTTTCCTTCCAATATCTAGAAACTGTTCGCTAGGCACGACCTTACGTTTTCGCTTCTCGGGTGCGACGCGAAGCTCCCAGCGGCGCGGCCTTGAAGTAACCAACCTCGGTCTGAGGACGCCGTCCCCTCCACAGAACTGCTCGCTCTTCCGTCGAAGTCTCGTTGTTCACCAGCACGTGCCCACCGTCTCGTATTCAGTTGAAACTCTTTTCGTATGCTCAGATAGAATTGTATTGGCGACGAATTCTTTTAAATTGAGCACTACAGATTTACAAGAGCCACTATTACGACGATAAACGAAATTAACGAGAGAAAAAAATAAACTGAAAATAAAAGAAACGAATTCATTGGTTAGTTCATGCCTATTCATTACTTCTCTTATCACTTCTCAAATTGCAAAATTATAATGTTTCACTTCGTCTCTTTCTTTGAAAATACGTTTATATCAATTGTAAGAATATAATTACCTCTTCTAGTCTTCTTGAAGAGTTTTTCATAGAATGCCTTCCTGTAGTCCGTTGCAGCACAAGTTCCCGTCTTGTGGTCGGCACGTCCGAACTGGTCCGCTGTTGTCTAGAGAAAGAACGACTTTTTCTCTGTCAACTACAGGGCTCGCCCGATCCAACGTGGCGATCTCTATTGATCTCTTTAGGTAATTGTTACCTTCTGATATCATTCCGCGTTGGCGCGCGTTCAAACATCTGGTCTCTTGTTCAGGACATTAATGTGACCCGCTTTCCGAGGCTTCGGGGGAAACGGATGGTCACAATATATATATATATATATATATATATATATATATATATATATATATATATATATATATATATATATATAAGTGTGGTGCTTGACAACCCTGCAACTGGAATTTACAATTAGATAAAATCTGTCGTAAAGTTTTTGTTACAATGCAGCTCCCCTCCTATTTGTGATAATTGTAATATTCCACTTAACATTAGTCATCATCAAACAGTACTTTTTTAGTACCGATAGGAGTATTTAGGCAACACAATTTTGAAACTATCTTGGAATCCACACATTATGGAGAAAAGGTACTGAAATATTGCATAGATATAAATGACCTTAATATTATAAATTCTATTTTTTTTATTTATTTGATTGTTTTTTAATGTTTACGCGAATGTCAACTGCTGTAATCATTATTCCTGTTACTGTACTAACTGTTTTATGCCTGGATGTGCTTCTGGATTGTGGGATCCGGTGCCGACATACAAAACAGCTTGCCGGAGTATTCCCCTCCAGATAATCTTAGCGGGGTACAACTGTAGCCGGGACAAGGTAGAAGCCGTCGATACGTATGGTAGTCTTGTAAATGTACGTGTATGTAAGGGGAGATGATAGGTCATGGAAGATGAAAAGATCGCGCCCGGTTTGTGGCGCGTTTTTCAGAGTACGGCTCCAGCACTCTCCCGGTATTGATCGGAGAAACCGCAGAAAACTACCGATCAAAGCAGCCGGCAGCTAGAATTCCACGGAGAGCGGCGAATTTCGACCTAGTTACGTAGGTAATATCAAAAACCGGTCACCACCGTCGGATCTGGGAACCTAGCACCTCCCAGCGTCGTTGCAGAGACAGAGGCAATGATGCCTCTGAGCTAAACTCAGCCGGTGCACGAAGAGGCGGTGGTGAACTCCCAAATGTAATAGAAGCTTCATATAGATCTAATTTTATGGATTATGTTGAGAGAAACATACCTTGACATCGACTACGCGATAAGATTGACTAAATAGATGTTTTGTGAACGATTTAAATATACATTATTCTGAATGTATATTTCCCACGATAGACAATTTGACGAAGTTTGTTTTCTCATTTGAAAATCACCAATCAGAATTTTTCGTGTTATCAATCGGTTGTTATCATATATCAGTGACGTGGAGTAATTACAATTATCGGCATGCACTGTATATGACAACCAGAATAGTACTCATAATGTGGAATAAACAATCCAACAGGTTAAAACCGAGAATGAATTTTAGGACGCAACCCTTTTTAATTTCAGGCCAGAAACGTTTCTCTGCCGTCGAGAGGGAGGCAAATGCCGATACAATCAATATTGCTTTTCCTGTAACATGGAACATCAAAGAAATTGTGGCCGATTGGATCTCTTTGTCTGACACGAACACGTTCTTTTAATGGTTAATTTCATCTCTGTCCTTGGATATTGGGCCTGGTAAAACCGTAGATGCAAGCTCAGAAAACCTTTGTGAGAATATAAGGATAGAACTGACAGATGCAAAGGGGAGTGATCTTCAGGGTGCTGCCAAACAGTTTTTCGTTATGATTGTGTATGTTTTCATTGTTAATTGAAACCCGCACTTTTAAACAAACAGTAAGATGCTTAAACGATTACCGTACATGAAATAAATGACTATATTTTTCATTCAAACAAACTTTACAATAGTGGCATAGCTTCAGTTGGTGTCACCAGGGGCAAAACTAATGGTATCACCAACCTATAAATTAAATATAAAATTATATATTATTCCATAGTTAATACATTATTAAATAAAAATTCAAACATATGTGCACATGATATTTATTTATAATATATCAAAAACTGTATGTTATTCAGAATAATTGAAATATAATTTTGAAATAAATAATCTTAAACGAAGTATAAATAATTAACATATGCATTTTTTTTATAAAAACATTTTTCGAGATTTTAGGGCGAAAAACATATCCATAACTTCATCAACATCTATGCTTCTTGTAATATAATTTTCAATTGACAATAGATACTAATTAAAAAGTCGTGAATGAGTCATTGTAAATCGTAAATACGATTTTTTAGGGCTTTTTCCAGCCGACAGCAGATGACCGTTTATGTCCCGATGGGAGGCATATTCTACCATACACACTTGTGGGCTCCTCTGATTTGGAGTCAGTAGAACGCGAGGCCCACCGCGACAACTCATACATGAGAGACAAGGAACAAACAACTATGCCCAAGGCGGGACTTCAACCCGCAACCCTTCTGATCGAAGCGCTGAATCGGCACGCGCTTATAGCCACCTCGGCCATCCAGGTTGGCGTAAATAAGATTTTATAAGCTTTAATTTGGAGAAGCCTCTTTCACGTGAGGCAAAAGAAACACAAATTGTAAGAAATAATTTCAAACTAAGGAAAAGGTTTGGAATGTATTGTATAAAGTCCCACTCTAGAATGAAATTTAATATTTTTAAAGATAACCAATGTTTAACTTCTTTTAGATCGATTTCTTCTGCTTTGAGGTGGCTTCTGAAACTTGGTATTTGAACTCGAAATTCATTGGCGGATATTTCATGATTAACTATTAAATTAATATATTGTAATTTTTAAGTAAATCATTAAAATTATAGAGGAAAGGACCCAAACACAGGCCAGATTTCGAAAGAAATCGAATAGAGAGAGAGAGAGAGAGAGAGAGAGAGAGAGAGAGAGAGAGAGAGAGAGAGAGAGAGGAGATATTTAAGAAAATTGTGAAGTTAGAAAAAAGCAAAAGGAAGATTCCATCTTCCGCGGGAAATCGAACATGTGCTTCCGAATTGGAAGTTCTACCTGGGATATCTTCTCTCCCAGGTTAAGACGATGCAGAGGGAATGTTTTGCAGTGCAAATTTTCAGAGAACTACGGGTGATGTACCCAATGTGTTCACTCTGAGCTCATATAGGGGGGCGGACGACGGAACGGGGGCGGAAAAAGTTGCTTATACATGTAACATGTAAGACAATCTCTTACGAATAAAATATTAAACTTGTATTTTTGTAAAAGTATACTGACTTCAATATATATGCAGTTTTCTCATTTAGTTTTACCCATTTCTTAAAACGTTTGCGGGGGCCCATATTAGGAAACCTTTTTTATAAATCCACAAAATGTAATGTTTACGAAAAAATTAATTCTTAAACTATGTGGCTAATAATTTTAAGTATCATATGACATTTGCATAACTAATAAAGTTACGCATTGCATATATTTTGATGTAATTGTGCGGAAAATTGAATTTAAAAATATTCGAAAACAAAATGGGGGCCCGGATTTGGGTACTTTGCTCTAAAACTATAAAATTTTCTAATTGGTGTCACCCCTAAAATGGTGTCACCGGGGCAAACAGTCCACCCAAACTGCGTAACTGTTTTAAAGCAATAAATAAGCTTCATCATTATTTTTTCATGGATTCTTGTTCGAAATATCCTTTAATGTTTGCTGTGAAGAATAAATTAACAATGTTAACATGCAATATACACTCTTAGAAAAAACTGTACCCAGGAGTAAAAGTCATCGATCATTGATGACACGCAAATGATAGCACACAAACAAAATTGCCACATTTGAAGGATCAACGTTTATTGCCGTGCAAGGCCGCAGTAGGTGTATGTTAGTATGCCGTCGGGTCGCCATGTTTGCGAACACACGCGTCCAGACATCACATGGAGTTGTTCTTACGAATTATAGTTAACACTTATTTTTAATTACATTAAGTTTATATTGGGATTGGGAGTTTTTTTCAAATTGAGTCATGTGATAATCCATTCCATGCCGCGAAATCAGAACGCGCCGTTGTTGCAGGTTGGTGGGTAGGGGCGGAGTCGTGATCGCATGCTCCATAGCACCCGAAACATTCTCTGCCGGGGAGAGGTCTAGTGTTGTGGCTGGCCATGGCCGAACATTCAGATTGAAGGCACGACCTGGAAGTAGCAGCGGTATGAGGACGAGCGTTGTCTTGTTGACATAGAGCATGGGCGTGGGCGTTCAGGAATGGTAGTTACAACGGTTGCAGGGCCTCCTGAACGTTGTCATGGTACGGCTGTCAACGTACGGCCGTCATGGTGCCTGTGAGGAAACCTATCGGCGTACGGGCTCCATATCTCCTCTCCCACCAGTCTGGGGGGACATGTATTGGTATATCACAAATGGTTCTTCGGAACGCTCCCCACTCCGCCTCCAAACACGACCTTGGAAGTCGTCGCCAATGAGGCAGAAGCGAGAGTCATCACTGAAGATGACCCGCTCCCTGACTGCAAGCCTCCGTGTGCGTCGTTCCCGTCACATGGCGAGTCTGGAGCGTCGCTGGAGGGGTTTGCAAGGGAAGGGCCGAAACGGTCGGCGAGCGGCGAGCCCTGAAACGTGCAACCGCCTTCCACTCATGGACGGGGGGGGCAGGCATCATAGATTTTTGTTAAGTAATAAACATATTTGGTATTATATTGTATATTATTTTTATACACGTATATGATACTCTACAATATTATTTTTAAAATAATTACCCAATTCTAACAAATATTTAAGTCGATTTTGCCAAATAAAGGAAGGTAACAAAGGAAAACTCTAGGCCTTTGGGTGGAGGGCATGACCCCGATGGCCCCTCCTGGATCCGCCACTGCTTCCGCTTACCGGCTATGGGAGCGCAGGTTGCACAGTCTGCAGAATGCCCCCTATTGTTGTCGTTGGATCTGTTCGCCCGTTGTAGACAATTCGTCATTCTTTCCTCCATGCACCGCGTGGCAGACGTTCAAATCCACATTCTCCACGTCGGTATATGTGATTTACTGTATCCGTTGCCGCCAACCGAGCGATGGAGGTGACCGCATGTACGAAGTGGCGCGCCATTCAGCGACAGGACCATCCGACCTTTCCCCCACGCAGCGGCGCCTCTCAAACGCATCTAATTGAGCAACCTCCAATCGAACGCTTCGCCTAGGCTCAGTGCATGTGCAATCGTTTGCTCACCTCTTCTCTCGGACTGTGGACCCCACTTCTAGGCTCCGAATCCACGGTCCACTGTGAAAAAAAAAAAAAAAAAAAAAATCAAACAGACGATGTGTAACTGGATGCAGCTTTTTTGACGTTGAGTACACATTCCAAGGATTCAAAGAACATTGTATGATCTTTATCAAAGTGATGAACTATTTGACCAATTCATTCGTCATTACCAAAATAATAAAAGACATGTAAAACTTTGCCGTGTGATATAAAATAAACTAGTGTAGATATAACAGTGCATTGTGTTCTTGTCTCGCATAGTTTGTGTCGGCTACATAATATTATAATAATACTTGAAGCTTCAAAGATATTCCCAACTAGCATAAATTATTCTCCCACGACGGGACTCGAACTCATATGTATCACACCATTCACGTTTCTTCTACCGTTGGGTACCACATGAACTCGCGAAGCGAGTCGGGTTAAAAACTATTGTTTTTATTTTCACGAGTGAAACAGTCAGTATATTCTATTGAAGCATTTTCTAATTTCTTGAAAACATTATTTTAAATTGGCATGGGTAATTATTACCGAAACGTTACAGAAACTGAAATTTATAACCTATGATAAGAAAATTGAACATGTCCGTTTATTTATGATAATCGTAGATTAAGCATTTTCTATTTCTAAAGATGTTAATACAATGCCGTATTTAGCTACAACTCGTAATAATAAATGCTAAGTCTAATTACAGTACCGAAACTGAATGGTTTTTGTTTAATTAATATCGCAAGACGAACATATTCGGATTTATAAAATTATTTCTTAGCTGTGAGTCCAATGGAACAAATTGAATTCTCGGTTTCTTTCTAAGCTTAAAATCCAGCGTTTATTGTAACTTTCCAGTTAGGTGCGTATTTTCCTCTTTAATTCATCTCGCGAGAGTTGTTTACCTGCCTCTCGGATTACGCGTTACATAATTTAAGAACATCTGTAATTTAAGAATGTAACCTACAAAAAAATATGGAAACGTTTCTTGGAATAATATAAATTCGACTCTGAAACGAATATTCTGTTTTCGAATCGTTCAAGAGATGTTTTACCCGTTACGTTGCGCTGTAGTGATGACGGAAATACAGCCCTCTCAAACTAGTGGTGCTAAAATAGTACATACATTCTTGCATCATTTGTAAGGGATTGGTAATATTATAATACTACTTGAACCTGCAAAAGTGTTTCCAAAACACAATTTTTTTCAGCTTCTTCAACTCGTGTTCTTAGGTTTAGCATGCTATTCGCCTTATCCCTAATGTTCCTTAATAAAATCTATTCTTCAGAACCAGATAGGTCATGTACATTTTGTTTGAAAATACGAGTAGTTCTTGCGTAATTTTACGTTGGTCTGTAACATTAGCATTAAACGATTGAGGATAGAACAGGAAAAAGTGGCAAAGTTGACGGCCTTGCAAATACCACCAACCATAGCGTTGCTGTATCCTACCGCCTATTAAACTAGGTGCCAAAAATTACAAACGTTTGGGAGGTAAAAAATGGAGGAAATATAGCAATCGCCTCCAACAGGGAAAAGCGTCTCCTGAGAGAGAGAAGGAAGTGGACATGGTAGGGATCCTTTAAAATCTTGCTAGAATGTAACGTCTGAAATTCAAAACCGACAAAGTGAAACCCTTAGTTTCAAAATAGCTTAAGTAAAGTACCTCAGTGAAATAAATAATTAGCTAAAATGATAATTCTTCGTTGAAATATCAACTAAGTCTTAACGTTATTCACTGTTAAAACTTCTCTCTTCTATTATATATTTTGAATAAGCGCTTGATTGAGGGAATCGACGAAAAATACAAATAATTTTAGAAAAAAATGTTGTTTCAACCTATAGCTGAGAAGTAAAAACCAGCGCTTATCTTTTCACCAGAACACGTCTTTGTATCAAAACATTCAGTAAAGAGAATCGCACAATAAACTAAAGGGTAAGACAAGTGGGCAATCTTCTCTAGCTTCTCTTGACATTTATGTAAATGTCATAATTACTGGCTGGACCCGCGAGAAACCGCAGCACTTTGTAAACAATTGTTTTTGAACTGAAACTTGCGTCACACCACTTTAAACGATCAGCTCCTAAACTGTGCGTTACAGCATTAAAAGCCATTCGAGTATTGCTAAATGTTGACATTACTTTCTACAAAAATCAAATAGACCCTTTAATTTTTATCGTCAAAGAGTACTTCTCTCTTTGTCGTTGAATTTAATTTTACATGTATTTCGGGATTTTGCATTTTTCTGGACACCCATGATGTGAAGTGGGAGCTCCCAAAAGAATCGAGTTTCTAAAAATGTAATAGAAAGTTCAGAAAGATATCATATTGTAGAATACTGCTTAAGAAACAAAATTCGGGCCCTACCTATTCCCGTCTGTTCCTCCATTTGTTCCCCTTACCATGCCACCTACATGCCCCCATCTACTTTCCATCTGCCCCCAACTATTCGCCGTGTCACCCATCTGCCCTCATATGAATCAACTGATATGTGTCCCTAAAGGGTCACAAAAATCTTGTTTTGACGACCTAGACCGCATCTTTTCCAAGTTATGCGCGATTAGGTGTGTGGCAACGATCAATTCAGTTTGTCATAATCTTCAAACTTATATTTTTTGTCTTAAATCTGTTGGATGGATTACTGGGTGTAATTCCTTCTCGAACATTAGCGAACTCACAGGGTTTTGTGTAGGCGTTTCTTATATATTGTAAAAAATGTCATATATCCTCAGCATATTTTATGTTGACAGGAGTACTTAGCGGTAAGGAAATCTAAAATATCCCTACTGTATTCACGATCGAACGTTAAACATAACGAATATGTCAACTTATACGTAATTACATAACATTTTCATGGAAAGAAATATCATGGGCGAACACACGCACGCCGACGCAGCTCAGGTGACGCCATTGTCAGTTTTCTCTCCCATCAGTTTGTTCTCCAGTCTCCACCATCGTTTGTAAATTATCTCTTGGGGGTCAAGATCTGAAGTAAAATCACGATATTGCACTGCAGCTTTTGGAAAATGACAAAAAATAATTCACGGCGATTGGATTAAAACTTGTTGAGCGTTGGTAAAGCTTAGTGAGAATTTGGCACAGGCAAAGTATGATGCACCTTTTCAAGTCTAGCAATAGCGTCTTGGCTATGAACATCACTAAAGAAAGCTGAATGTGTGCTAAGATTCAATTGGTTAAACCACAACCAGCATTCTTTTTATTACTTAATCCGTGAAGAACATTAAGCAGTGACATTTGGGGACAAATCCGTCGCAATATATATTGACTACTCACCAGATCTGTACAAGATTACACATGCACCAGTAACCTCGAACGACATAGAATAATTTTAGACAGTTTACGCTCCTCTCACATGGTAAATACGGCGGATTTCTTTTCTCTTCTAAAATTCGAACTCTTTGTGCGGCAATTTTTATTATATGGAGAAAGAATTCCATTTCTACAGACAGTGTTCAGCTACTTGAGCGTTTATTTTGACGCTAATTTACGTCCCACTATATTTCGAGACATGGTCTATAAGTAATCTATTTATCAAAGACATCATATGGATATTCTTACATGCTTTCTGGCACGATTTGTGTAGATTCTTACAATTTATATTGAGCGACCGTATCGAAAAAAAAAATAAATCACTTGTTAAAATATCCCTATCCAACAACTGCAACTGACTGAAGTGACTGGAGAGAGATTATCGGCTGGTACATGGTTCATCTGCCTGTCGGAAAAATAAGTTTCATGAGTTTTTTGTCGTTGTTCAACTGTTTCAGATCCTGTCAACTGGTTCAGATCCTGTGCGCTGCACTGAAGCAAGCTTACATCTGACCATCACACCTCCACGAGAGTCTCGGAACGCGACCTGGGAAGACTGGTAAGGACCTTCAAACCTCCCAACTAAATTAATTTAACAGAATGCCAGAATACACAGCCCACTCTTTTTACTTTCTCGCTATGGAGTAAGAGAAAGTTACGTAATGCTGCGTGAAGAAACAGCGAATTTTCGGCAGAAAAACTCTTATTACAGGGCCCGGGAAAAGTGGATAAATTCTGTCGCTAAATTTAGAAGAAATCCTCTAACACGTGGTGCAGTCAGAATCCAAGTTTTGTAGTCCTTGATACCGGAAACTTGAATGACGTCAAAACGTCTGTGTCCGTGCGTGAATAGCGGCTAAAGCGTTCAACCAATCTTTTTCCAAAATTGATATTCTCTAATCCATCTGGCTGATGTCGTGGTTCCTTGATTTGAAACCCACATTTTAATTTTGGGGATTTCTTTATATGAAGTCCCTGGGACATTTTTAAAATTTTCGAAAAATTCCTCCAATTTTTGATTTTTTGGTTGCATATTGTGCAGGACGTTTAGAAGAATGGTGTAGATCTCATATTCGTTGAAAATCGTGATTTTTTGAAAATGGCAAAAATTTGAAAATTCTTCCTAAACTAAAATATTAAAGACAGATTTTTTTAATGAAATCTGTTCATTAAAGATAGAATTTGAAATAAGGTAATATAAAGTTTTCGAAAATTTGAGTACTTTTGCTCAAATTTGAGGAATAAATTTGCATGAAATTACAGGCGAGAAAGTACGTGCTCTTTTAGCACCAAAAGTTTCTGTTTTAATATGTATTGCTCTTAACAGGATGGCTGATAACACAGTTACGACTGGACTCAAAAGTGAAGAAGGATAATGCATCTTACTGTTTAGGTCGACGTCAGGGGGAATGTTGTCGCTCGTTCTTTAGAAACATCCCTTTTGCGGCGTTTCTTGAAATACGGTTTCGGAAGCCCCTTCCTGCTCCTTTCTACAACCTTTCTGAACTACTCCCGTGTCCTTTGCTCTTCCTCCGTCGTTGGATGTGTTTACAAATTACAAGATTCACCTCCTGCCTTCTTAGCATTTCTTTCCAATTACTGCGAGATCGATTCTAAGCGAGTGGGTTTCTATAACGCTAGGAAATATGATCTTATGCTGTGCACTCACTGAATCGTCATAAAAGTTTCAAATGAAATTGAAAGAAAAATTAAGTTGAAGAAGGAGAAAGCTCTATTCATTCAATTTTACAGCTACGTCTTTATGGAAGTGGACTGATTCGTCAATTAGTATATTCTTGGAATATTGTACGTACGTGAGTGCACTTGTGGTGACGTCCTGATACACCTTCAAACGAATGAAATACATGACGCGTCGCTCCCTCTGCGGACATTAAAACTTCAACTCACTGCAATAGGCTCATTCAAACCAATGATTGCTATCGCGCATGTGTGTGCATGTATGGTTGAATCGATTCCTGCCCCCTGCGGGCAATATGAATCTTCCCAAGAGATAAATCATCGAAAATCCTTCAACATGTATGTTTCCTTTTGGGAAAAAACATTAACAGAGCTGACGCCAATTTCTCGTAAAATATAAATTGGGAAAACGATTTGTAAACACGTGTATCAATTATTTTCAGTCCTTCGTGTACTTATTTGAAAATACATAGCAATATTTTTAACCGTTGATGACAAGAGGTATTAAAGATGTGTCATCTGCATATCATGTTCGGATCAGCGCAGCAAGTAATATTAAACAAAAATATTGCATCAGTGAGATTAGGGTCAACCTTCGGAGAAATAATCGCTATTATGTTGAAAACACTAGTGACTGGTAGAGGTCATTGCTCCATTCTGCACCCGGAAGGGGATTCGTCATGCGCTCCCCCACCACCACCAACACCACCACCAGTGCTTGCCAATGCAGGTGACACGACTCCCTTTGTCACTTCCCCATAGACAGAGACAGGAACAACTGAACAGGAGTTAAGGGTGGCCTGGACCGAAGACAGCTGGAAGCCAAATCACAGTTATGCAGTACTATATACATTAATGGGAGCACGCAATTACTTGTAGCTCTATCCATTAATGTGATGATATTCTTCAGGTTGCGTTGGGCGTCAGCAAGAGGAGACGTGCGAGGGAACAAGAACACCTAATTATACAATTCACAAACAATTATGTACAAAATGAAGAAAATAATAAAACGATAGAGCACATTTTATAGGAGATGATACCACAAACTGGTATTTCCCAAACAGTTATTTTATTTCTCTTAGACTTAAATCTGAATTCAGTTGATCTTGTATGGCTCTATGCTCCTGGGGACAAAGTGGCAAAATAAGCCACGTCACCTGCATTCCCAAGCCGATAGAATAGCACAGTCATCCCTGCGCTTGAAAGACGGATGCTGTAATATAGTTTCTGCATTCCGCAGTGGCGTTTTCCCTCTGTACGCGTCAAAATATGTTGGCAACACATAATATACATGATAGATAACTGATATGTCATATAGCACTACGGGGTCGCATAAAACAACTTCCACCCTTCCCACACTGCATCAATCGCCTTGCTTCACGTGTCTAGAGATGACGGAACGATAGACTTACATGGCTAATAGGTCAAAGTTGATTTTTGGACTGTTGACATCACTTATAAGATTATCACCAACCCTGCTCAGTCAAGATGTGAATTTGTACGACATAATGTAAGAGCTGAAGAAGCAGGCTGAAAGATGGTTGGCTCTGATGAGAGACATGTACAGCTACATGAGCGAGGTGAGAATTCTTAGATACCAACCAGGGGAAACTTCAGGCCACATTCTCTGTTGGCCACTCGTCGCGTTATATTCGGGGGTGACACCGGACCTGACAGCCTGCCCCATCTACAATTCTAATTATATTATCTAGCTCTTCACTACAAACCGAAGAATAATATTGTTGGATATTCATATACGAGTACATGTAGAATATCTGTCAATGTGTTTCACGATTTGTTACATCTTTTCCTTAAGGTCCATGCAGTATTATCATGAAATGAGACATCCAAGGGGTGCATGGCGAGTAGGTGTTGTTCCAAAACTTTTCTGTAATGTGATTACGCTAGAATTACTGTCCATTTGTAACAACTTTTTCATATAAGGCATTAGACGCCCAAACACTTATAAAAGGTGGGATGGCTCAGTGGCAGCATTATTGTTGCCTCAGCAGCGTCGCTGACTGAAAGATCTTATTGTCTGATTTAAATATAGTGACTTGTGACAGATCATTAGCTGGATGTAGTTCCCCAGTCAGGAGCTTCGTTACTTTAATTTTTAGTATTGGAGCTCCCGATCGAATAACCGCGTCACAGCTCATGACCTGTCACAAGTCACAATATTTAATAGTTATAACAATAGAGTTTCTGTAGTCCTTTCAAAGGGAGGACAATAGAATTTCTGTTCCGGCGGTGGCTGATTTTTGTCACTAGCAGCATAGCTGAGTTGAATTCAACCAATGTCTGGAGGAATATTCTAGCGACCTGCTGCTCTGATCGTTAGAGTCCCTCGATTTCTCCGATCATTGACAGATGAATATGCCTTGGATTGCGAACCTTCTTTCTCTTCTCTTCGTTGTCCACGTCAGCCTCATTACACACGTCTCGGGAGACCAGTCGGGAGCATGGAGCTTGACCCGCCTGGGGGCGATTCCTATGCTGAGGAGATATCTGGAGAGAGAAAACCCAGCAAGTTGACGTGTAGGTCGGCCCTGGATCCCAGGTTCTAGCGCAGGACAACACTGTCACCTCCAGGGATATACCATGTTCTGCACTTACTCGATTAATGGCTAGTTGACGCGCCCGATAAATAATCGAATGGCCTGATGAAATGTATTCATTTTGGACAAGATGGAGAACTTGTATCACCCTGTACACATTTTTAAACTAACGTAATCTAACCAAATATTTCTGAAACGGGAGAGTTCAAATATTAACTTGTGAAATAAATTATTCCGAGAAAAATTGTTATTCTCAAATTCTATCTATTTTCCACTTTCTTCCAGAAGTTATTTTGATAACTGATAAATAATCAGAAAACATTAAATTCATTGTTTTTGCTTTTCAATAGCTCTCCAGGGCAGAAAGTATTCAAAACAGAATGTTGAATATAATTGATTATGCTTTTAATTATTGTTCTCTATGCCTTCCTACCACTTCAAGAGACAAATGACCTAGTACAAAACAGTGCAGTCACGGCTTCTTCATTCGCGCCTCCACAAACACACACTCCATTAAACCTCGACTCATGAATCACCAATTCGCCAAACCATTTTCGTCTCATGCACAACGTTTGGCTTTCATCAGCTTTAATAGCATATTGTTGCACCTGAAATATTATATCAAAGGATACAAAAACTAGTGGTGCTACAACAGCACATTCTTTCTCGCATTATTTATAACAGCTCCGCAGTATTATACTACATGAACCTGTAAAAGTGTTTCCAAACAGCAAATATTTTTTTCGTCCCCGAGACTCGAACACAGATCCTTCGAGATAACGCGCTGGTTGCTTTACTGCTACATCCGGTAGTCGCTCTGCCGTTGCCACTTGGGACGACACTGAAAAATCTAATTGTCTCTCCTATTATTTCCATCACAAAATTATCACAAGTTCAGAGAGTTCAGCCAAAATGCCGCCTGCGCAATTCTTTTAAACCGCTCTTGTTATATCCGTGGACAAAATGTAAGGAAAAATGTTGATTCGTTTTTGATGAAATATTTTTTATTAATTAATTTCAACCAGAAATTACGCGAAAACATTTTTAAAACAGATTTTGATTAAGGCAAAAATATATCTTCAATTGGGTAGTTTTGATATGTTAAAATTTCCAATTTTTGAAAATACAGAGAGTTCGCAAGAAATGAGACTAGCAGCACTTATTTTTACCGTCGTCTGATACATAGAAGGAGAAAACGTAAAGAAAAAATTGATAGCCGTTTTTGAGAAAAAATTCTTAAAAATAATAAAAATTGCCTATATTTCACGAAAACTTCTGCAAAAACTACTCGTATTTTCGAAAAATTGTACATGACAAAATCTGTCTTTGAAGAAAAAACCAATTTCTTTGCGAAAAAATCTTTATCTTTAATATTACACTTGTAGAAAGACGCAAAAAATTGAACTTTTGCAATTTTTTTAAAAAATTGGCATTTTCAATAAATTTGAGACCTGGACCATAGTTTCAAGCCTCGTCTACTCTATCGGAGGAAAAAGTTTAGCCCTAAAACTTTGCAGTCATTTTCGATAACACTTTGAAAATGTTGAGGCTTCATGTAAAGTACACAAAAAATCAAAATATTCGTTTCAAATTCAAAGAGTCTCGAATTCCTTCAAATTGATTGACGAATATCAATTTTGGATGCAGTTTTTCGTTTCCTGCACACGATTACAATGCTTTCTCTTCTTACGGAGTAAGAGCAAGAGAGTAAAAAGAAACGACGCACAAGCTACAAGAGGGCATAAGTGGTATTTTTTATTGAGATTATGTGGAAGGATTATGTCAGTTTGATAGGAGAGTTCTCGCTGTGTGCGCGGTATTCATTTTTACGCCGTCTGCAAACTTACTTCAAATAGAAATGTTCAGCATAAATATCAGGTACGTGGGCGTATTACGGTTTGTTTCAGACTATTTTTAAATTACTTTCTAGTACTTTACTTTTGAAGTTTCGAAGGAACGTGAAACTGAAACAAGTCATCTGACTGTCCGTCTGTGCAGGCGGGGTCAAACAAGTGAACGATGGCTCAGCGCAACAGAAGGCCCACATATGCTCCCTCTGTGCATTGGCATTCACTTGAGTGCACAAACGAACCTACGCTCGTCCCAGGGCCATACCAAGGCCAGCTGATGCCATCCATTAGTGCAACACAGTCACAATGATCCCGGAGATAGGTAAAGAGTTCTTACCAAGAACACAAACTCACGTTCTAAAGGCGTATTTCGACAGAACTAATAAATTACTTTTAGAATTCTGAAATATGAAAAAATAAACAAATTACGTTTACAAATCTAGGTTTTTATTATTGAGGTTTTTGTAAATTCATTTATTCTACATTCATAAAAATGTTTATTACTTGTTTATCTTAGTTTAACATACTTCTTAGAATTTCAGACATGAGTAAGGAGCAGTAAATCAGAAGATAAAACATGAAAAGATGATAATGAGAAATACGTATTATATCAAAATCATGTAATTAATGAGGATACAAGATACCAACAACATCGAAGTGGATGATGATGCAGCGAATGATGTTCAGGTGCTTGATACCAAACGGGGTTAATCGGTGTCGTTATTTGTCCACCTTGTGTCCGATAGAAAGTCCTCGACGGAAAATTAGGTTGCATCTCGTTGCAAATAAATGACTCTCTGGGCTTCTGAAACAGAAGTTCTGAATACAACTGAAGAAACCTATTAAAAAGTCCTTTCGTTTAATAAAGAGTATGTGTAAAGCTGTGAAATCCTCGCATGGAAGAGTATTGTAAATTGAATAGACTATCAACGTGAACAACCAAACAGACGGAAGCTTCAGTGCCGCCTCACCGGAGGACTAAGCGGAGTACTTGCAACTTGGGTTTCGGATGCGCTGCGGTTGCGCGCGCGGTGCGGGGCCGGCAGGAAACGGTGTCGCGGAGAGGCGGCGGCGGAGGCGGTGGCGCGGAAACGGGACTCGGTCGCGCGCGTCGCAGGTTCTCGTGACCCTTCCCGGTCAACGGCGTAGCACAGGCGCTCTGCTTCAGAATACCACGCGCGCCCCGCCCCCTCGCCCCCGCCCCCGCCAGCACCCCGCTCTCCGCACCCATCGCCCCACGCTTCGCCTCATCCGCCGCCTCCCCGCGCCCCGCCCGCGTTCCAGCCCGTCCCGCGCGCGCCCCGCTCCACTTTGCCCCGCCCCGCCCTCCGCGCCCTCCTCGGCCCCGGCATTCGCCGCCCGCCCTCCGCCTGCGCCGCCTTTATTGTCCCGCCGCCGCGCTCGCCGACGCGACGCCGGCGCCAGTGCCACCGCCAACGCCACCGCCAGCGCCACCGACCACGCTTTTATTTTTATCGTTCGAGTTTGTTTTCTTTTTTACCGAGCGACCCCGTCATGTGCTGCGGTACCGCTACAAATTGCATCCATTGCGGGCTAACCGACTTCCCTCCTTTTGGAAAGTGTCCTGCAGGGGACTGATCTGCGTGAACAGAGTTTCGTCGGCGCCCGAGGCGAGGTGGCAACTTTGCACTCCGACACATCCAAGTGAGGCGGCGCCCGACACTTTCCAGGAACATGCACCTCGGCTGGCGCAATTGCCGGGGACTGGGTTAAAGCAAGGATTAGGTCGAGCTGGAACGAATATCAGTTTTAATACTACGATATTACTCTCTGAAATAGAAACGAGAAACAATATCTTTTTTTAAACATCAATTTGTTTTGTCATATTTCTTCATATAAGTAATATATTGTCAATGTTTGTTTTTACTACCGAATTATATCTATATAAATATTAAAAAATCTATTAAACTTGTTAAAAACCTTTATTCTTATATTATATTAATACAAATCGATGGAAAAATTTTTAAAAGTACCACAGAATTATTTTACCGTACCACACAATTATTTCAAGAATGAAATAAAACTTAAATTATTAGGCCTCCTGTTACTTATAGAGTTAATAAAACTATTGAAAATGAAAGAGTATAAGATAGGAAATTTTCTAAAACGAAAAAACAAAAAAACAACCGAAAGGTGAAAATTCGATATTACATTTATATCTTTCAAAAAGAATATACAAAGTTCGTTTGCAACACATTGCGGAACCTCGGCATCTCGAAAGATAATTCTCTTGAATTCTTGTCATGCTCTAAAGTAACGTTAATCTAAATGAATACTCCAAGTGACCGGGTCCTAAGACGCCATTCATGTCAATTTTGTAAACATCCCAAAATCAATAGAACCTTGAGTCAAACGAAATATATTAGACTCTTTTAACAACTCGCCTGCACATAGAGATCAATTTTATTTTCATAACATGTGTACCATGAATTAGTAAAATTGTTGTTAAACGAAAATCAGGGGCAAATGGCTAGAAAGGTATTATGCAGCCAAAGAATTGAAATTAGTTTTACCATTTGTTCTTCCAATCTTCACATACTTAATATTTCACTAACAACGGGAACATTTCCTCGGACGTGGAAGAACAAGTTCAAGTTCGACCCAAGAAAAAATTGATTAGGCCTTTGCATCTTTAAATTATCGCCCAATTAACATACTGCGCACATTGTCAAAAATTGAAGAAAAAATAGTCCGAAAACAGACTGAAAAATGTTTAATGATTTCAGATTTACTGAACAACATTTATTCCGGTTTTTAAGAAGGTACATGCTTTGTTTTAGGTAACTGAAGAGATGAGAAATGCTCTAGATCACGTGAAACCACGCCCACATGACCTACTTGTCCGCCTGGGACGCCCGGAACTCCTGCGGGCATAGGCAACTTCCCCTGACTCTGCTCTCCTTTCCCCTCTAAATCCAGAAAGGGGTGTACAAGCACAAGTTGAAGCGGCGCGAGGCGTGGAATAATGGCTTCATTCGGAAAAGTTTACCAGATTTGTTCTTTCAAACAATCGAGATATGAATTGTAATTATAATCTTTACTATTTATTATATTATTATTAATAATTAATTATTATTATATTATTATTATTTCATTTTTCTGCGTAAACTCTGTCTTTTATAAACATTTTTATTTAGAGTCAAGAATATTTTGAAATGGCGAGTTCATTCCTTGTTTTCGTTTTGTGTTATGTTTGTTTTAAATCATTAATTTTTTGCTGTAGCAATTACGTGAAATAAATGAACAAGTGTTTATATAAGACAGCTATTCCGGCTTACGAGCGCACAGCTTATAAACAGACAATCTTTTGTCTGTTAAACCTCCTTACATAAACTTAGAAAGTCAATGCAATTGTGCTCTTAAGTAAACATGATTACAAAATTAGTTCAAAAAAGTCTGATAAAAATGTTTAATTTTACATTCATTCAATTGACAATTACATTTTCACTCAATTGACAATTTGAAACCTGACTGAAATATCATTACATTTTCATGGATCATTTTTAGCTTTAGTAGAGGAAATGGGAATTAATGTCGGTAAATTTGAGGCAAGCTGTCAGCTGACTTTTCCAAAAGACTGTCTTGGACCAGATATCTAGTGATGTACCGTCACTCCAAAGTCATATGTACAACCCTTACTTTTAAATCTCAACTCACTTGTTCTGGACGCAGTGCCCGCGAATTCTAGTTAGTTGGTACTTTTCTCGCGACCTTGACATGTCTGCTCTAGATGCTGACTCCTAACAGTTTTAATTCGAATATTTCAGTGATGCGTTCGTCTCTGAAAACCATAATGTTCTATTTAGTAAAATGTAAATACCTATGTTTTTCTGATTTCCCTATTTCTTGGATTACATGCTGTTTCCACAATAGACCAAAAAATTGTATTCTTTGACAACCTTTACTTAATTCCAAAACATATCTTTCGAGGGTATCTCAAGAATCCGATCTTAGGGCCTCTAATTTTTGCGTGAATGACCTATCATGCATACTCAGATAATGTCACTATAATAATGTACGAGAATGACCGGCGAATTTCCACCATCGGCATACAAGAGCAGGCGGCATTGTTAATAAAGGAATTAAATCAAGAACAAGCATTTAATAGAATGGTCAATGAGGAGCGACTTTAACTTAAAAAAAATTATAAGTTTAAAAGGATCTCTTTTGTAGTAGATATGTTTGATTTTGAGATAATTTTACTCAATAGACTTATACTTTTGAGACAATTGTAGTGTTTATAAATTATACTAGTAATTACACTAATTGATATGTAGAATAACGGTTTCTGTGCCCCATTATTTTAGCACCTGATGATGTAACAAAACTAGTTACGAAACGTTGTGCAATTGCTGAAATAAATGATTGCAAATAAAGGTATCCAAAGTTTTTTATGACAGACTTTAACTTAAACTCATCAAAATACAAACCATCATAATTGGTTTGTCACAATGCATAAAAACTCGAAAGTTCATTTATTTCTGAAGAACTTATTAACAATGTCATAGTGCATCGTTATTCAGGTGTGAAAAATGTGTGCTTAATACTTGATGAACGAACGTCTTACCTGCAAATATGAGGTCCGTAATGTTTTCCGCAGAGATTATGCGTCTTTGCATTCTTTTAGAAAAATAGATAAATACCCCATACAAATACGACAGAAATACCTGTAAAAGCTCTATTGATTCCTAGTTTTGGTACAGAGATATTGGGTGTAACAATGTGTTTAACTTACATACTCCAACTCTCTATAGTGGTCCAAATGCCTACATTCGCTTCATTTATAACAAATAATATGATCACATCTCCGACTGATACTAAGAGCACAAGATATTAAAGTTGTGTCACACCCATATATCGTTGCTCAAAAAGTCGAAAAAACAGGGTATTTATGGAGTTTGTGGCATCCCTTCATTTTAAAAAACTGTCCCTTTGGTGTAGATATTGTTTGAACATCGAAAACGTGCTCAAATTGAAAGAAACTTACACAGTCTCCGGCCATATGACATATATGTATGATTTCGTTGGACACTCAGGAACTCGGGGAAAATCCAAAAACTATTAAACACTCGATTTTAACTGAAAAATGCAAATATTTGCTGGTATTATTCCGCCAATTCTCATACTGCGCGTACCGACTCTATTATCATTCTCAGTACGTCACAGCTTACGACATAGCTAACGTTATGCGATAGTAGGGTTCCAAAGATGAGACCGCTGGCTATTCAATATTTGCTATTCAAATGTTGCGACCTGGAACAGCCACTTGGTATGGTGATGTACTGTGTATGTACTACTATTTTATGTTATTGAAGAGTTTGCGAAGGCTGTTTTTCTAAAATATTTAATTTATTGCAGTGTTTTACGAGAGTATTGTGTTTGTTGTTGTTGTTGTTGTTGTTGTTGTTGTTGTTGATGATGGTGATCAGTGGTTTTTGCAGCTGCAGCTCACTAGTATAAACCTAAATCTGCTCATATTTGTCAAATCTGTAAACAACGTACCAGCTTGTATCTTGCGTTACTTTAGAAACAATATTTACAACACAATATAAATATACTTTTAATAATGTAGGTCAATATTTGAGATGAGAGGTGATGTAGTGTGAAATTCCTGAGATCCCAATTTTATCAATTTAGAAGTCTTGTTAGAAAGTCAAGGACATAAATCAAAGGTATGCTTAAGTCTCTACTTGCAGTAAACAAATAATGTGACCTAAGTCAACACATTATTGGTGTACACCATTAACCACCAAAGCTGGGACAGATACTGAATCAACAAGATACTGTTGTGTAAGAATTTGAGAGAACATTGGGTGTTTTCTTCATAATTATACATGCTGTTTCATAATAGAGTGCGAGGTCGTAATTCAGATTCATCACTGAAAGAACGCGGATTCCACAAAAAGAGCATCACATAAAAATATTTTTTAAATGTTGAAAACGTCGGTGGAAATTGCTTGTAACCAAAAATTCCAGGAAAGCCTTTTTCTCCATTTATTAGATACCTTAGGTTTTCTCACGTGAACCCTAAAACATTCGTTACATAAGAAAAGTGCACACATTATGGGGGGTTGAAGTGTAGCATATGGAAAGTAAAAATAGTATACGGTTTACATTGAATAACGAAAATAATTACATACGTTAACTCTTCTGTAGCACATATATGTATGTTTCGATACATTTATTCCTGAAGGCTAAATACTGCGATAATAATTTAATCAACATGAGTATTCACTGCAGATTGTTGATTCCCATCATTAGTTTTGAATTCCTCGAATTCAACCAGCCTGTTAGAGAATTCTAGCGGGCGGCTGTTCTGATCAGTAGTTTTCCGTGGTTTCTCCTGTAATTACCAGAAGATTGACCACACAGTACCTAACAAACGCACCATAGACCTCTTGAAATATTTTCTTACTCATTCTCACCCCCTCCTGTCCCCTTTCACAAACATACACTCACACACACACACACACACATACGCGCGCGTACTGCACTGCCACACATTGCGAGAGATAAGTCGGAAGTTTAGAACTACTTCCGTCTGTTACGGGACTGAGCTGGGGAGATATCTGGAGGGAGAAATTTGCCAAACCCATATGTAGGTCGGCGCCAGATCTCACGATCCATCGCGGGAGGCATACAGGCACAATTCGAGACATAACATTCAGTTACAGGATTAATGACCCAAGTAGTTCACGAGCTATTTCATTCAAATTCACTAGCTATTTCATTCACTCTTTAATTTTGTAACTTATGTCATCAGTTACCAACGAAGTTAAGAATATTAGCAGCACTGATATCTAAAAACTACTGAAAATAATGCGCTAAAATGGTTCGGACATGTAAGTAGAATGAAAGAGGAGAGAAAACCGAAGCAGAGGCAAGGCCAGAGGGGAAAAGACTTCCTGGAAGACCTAGGGGAACTTGGGAATGCTATATAGCAAATGCCTGTCAAATGAATTGAATAAGAAGGGAAGTAAAACGCAAGGCACAAAATAAGGAGGAATACGTCAAATGGCTATCCCGACGCTGAAAGCCACAAAGAGAAAGAAGATATCTAAAAGATCTACATCTACAAGTCTGCATCTTCTTAAACCAGCAACATTTAAACATTTTTGTTAGGTAAACTTCAACTACGGGTGTCTGAGAATAAATGTCTAGGGCATGAGGAGAGTCGAAGATAATAACTATTTCCCAATTACCATGTGATGGAAGGTTTCCTGAAAAGAACTACAAGATTTAGCCTTGATTGTTAGGTAATACACCATGCACTAGTGTTCGGCAGGTCACATTCTGACTCGCTCAAAGGTAATGCATGTACCTTCCGAACACTGATGCATGCAGTGTTGCCTAAAAATCAGAAGTTAATTCGTTATATGAAATTTCCAACCACATGTTCATACCTACGTTGTTTCCAACCACATGTTCGTACCCTAGACGTTTATAACATATATCCTGAGACACCTGTATAAATAGAGATAAGTACCGTACACTCGCATCTTTATCAACCTCCGCTCCACTACGCTCTTCTTGCACTTTGGAAAATCATTTAAGGCCTCTACACACGAGAGTCCTATTGACGTGCGTTAAGTAATGCGCGTCTAGGAATAACTCTATCTTATGCGAAACGGCACTCGAGCGCTTTGGCCGTTCCGCCTAAGATACAGAGTTAATCTACGAGGCGTGTAACTTATCGCGCGTTAACGCAAGGCTCGTGTGACGCAGACCTTAGTTTTCCACCTTGATACATGAATTTATTTTTGATGTGTTAATCTGTTAGAAACGAAATATATTTATCATCATTGAAACTCCCTTTGAATATTTTCGGCACCGCAGATTATTGGTGTCCTATCTCCTGCTTAGTGAGCGCGGAATCTTTAATTTATAAGAAAATGATTTGCAGAAAATTGTACATTATAAGATACTTTTATATTTTTATAAATTATAATATTTTCAATTAAGAAAGAGTTGTATTTGATTTGATTTATTTTCTTCAAAAAACAATAAAAATTGAATGTGGCGTAAGGAGGAAAAATACGAATTTTCAAGATTTAAAAGATTGCTTTTATTACTCACAGTTTTTATTATAAAATTACATCTGTACAATTAACACCGTGATATGATATCGGTAACATTGATTGAATTACCATTTTTAAGTACTGTAACGTACATCAAATACATAAATAGTGGATAAAAAAAATCACAATGTCATAAAATCATTTAGAAAATTATAAAATGTCTAAATAAATTAATAAAGATACAACACTATACAAAATTATTATTTTATTAGGACAACTATCAGCCGCTACTGAATAAACAGTTTCCTTTGGTTTGTCCACGTCTGCTGTTCTAGAACAAGGAAACAATTTTCTTATAAATATTTTTAATTGCAAAATTGGGAGTACAAAATAACGTGTTCAAATTTGCTAATTTGATGCTAGTTGGCGAAGATAGAAAATATACGATGGCAAGTCTTCCGTAATTGTGACACTACCGCCTCGCTGTTAACAGAGGAGTGAGTGAAGGAATAAGCACATTTTTTCTCCTCCCTTGCTGCTCTTTTAGACATACCTGCTTTCTAAAGAAAGGAGTCGATATTGTGTCCCAGGAATCTCGCAGCTTATCTCGATGTCTCGGATCTCCGACGCTTGACGCTTGTCGGTGCCTTTTTAGACAAACGAGGCATAAATTGTTATGAGGATGGTAGATCAGTTGCAGGGTAGAGAGTCTGTATTTCTTGATTCTATGCGTCAGTTACTTAACTCGCTAATTTCGAAAGTGAAGTGCAACTTCATAGGTATTACTTTATCGCAACCGGTTTCCTAATATTTCAGACCATTGTTTCATTCAAAATTACACTCCAGAACTAATGGTGCTACAATGGCACATATTTTCTCGCATTATTTGTAACTTTCACAATTTTATAAAATTTAGACAGATGAATGAAAATAGGAACTTGCTCGAGAAACAAATTGAAGAAAACATTTTGAACCGTTTCTGAGAATTTTTTTAAAAAAATTGCCTTTACTTCAAGCAAAACTTACGCGAAAACTAGTTACATTTTAGGAAAATTGTACTTGATCTTAAAGGTTTGATTTTTTAAACATAATTAAGAAAAAATCACTAGCATCAATACTCTAGTTTTGCAATGATAAATTTTCGAAAAGAGAGTTCACCGAAAATAGAACCTGCGCCATTTTTATAACCATTTTTTGCTCTATTAGAGAAGACATAAAGAAAAACATTATTTTTGAGAACATAATATTTGTATAATTGCCTATTTTTCAGGCAAAAGTACGCAAAACTCCTCATATTTTCAAAAATGTACATGATCTTATTTTAAGGGCTGTCTTTGAAGAATGCTGAAAGCATATCAGTGCGAATCTTGTCGCTAGCTCGTCCACTAGCGAGGAGTTCAGCTAGCGACCGCTCTCCGCGAGCACCTCGCCACTCTTAGTGGCCTATACGAAGAACAGTGACGATTGGCGAGATTCGTTCTCGACACAACCTCTCCAGAGCGTAACTCTCACTTCACAAGACCTTTCCTGTTGGGAGAGAATTTTATTTTATTTTTCTAATTACCTTATTCCTCTATTGTTCTTGTTCATATTCATACTCCCTTTTATTAACAATTCTCACAGCAATCTGGATATTTGTTTTATAAAAAATTAAGGATAGGAACTTCAATTCGTTAGTTATCTAAATTCTTCTAATACCCAATGCGACAATATGCGACAGTGAACTACACATTGTGAAAAGTGCGACTCCAAGCAGAAGACACGGGATTAAAATGAGATTTATACCACAGGTTAAGTACACTTGTCAATAAAGAAATGACTAGAATTACAGAACTCTTTGTTATTTCTCACTGCTGCATTAATGTATGATGTGCGACCTCCACGTGCAGCAATCACAGCCAGTACACGTCGGGGTATGAAATCAAAGAAGGGCTGGATCTGCTCCTAAGAAACCACTCTCCACGCGGTTATAAGGCGAATCCAAAAAGCTGCAACAGAAGGACGTGGACAAACTAATTATCGACAAACCATATCCCAAACACGTTCGATGGGCAACTTGGCAGACGGAAGTGCAGGCACGGGAAGCAGTGTACCTGTTGTTCTTTGAAGAAGGCTCTCAGAGACCTCCCACCGCGTGGAACGGCCGGATATTGTCGTCCTAAATGATGGCATGTGGAGTTGCGTGAAAGACGCGCAGCACCTCGTACTCGAAAACCTGCTTAGAGCTGTGGCTGTTTAGATTGCCCTCAGTACGTAAGTGGCGAGGTCACATGTTATACCCAACGGCGTCCTAAACAATCAGAACCGGGAGCGGTAGCTCAGTGCATCAACTGATGTCACTGCAGCGCCTCTGACCGGGAGGTCCTAGGTTCGAGTCGCGACGACGGCAAGATTTTCGACACTAGCTTTTCAGCTAGGTCGAATTCAGTCGCTGTCTGGAGGAGAATTTTAGCGGCCGGCTGCTCTGATCGGTAGTTCTCCGTGGTTTCTCCCATCAACACCAGGCGAATGCCGGAGCAGTACCCTATCAAACGGGCCACGGAACGCGCGCGATCTGTCCTTCCTCTTCCTTGTCCTATCCTCTCCCCTTACGCACACACACATACTTACACTAAAATGCACTACACTACCACATATTCTGGGACACCGGTCGGGAGCTTAGAGCTTGTCCCGGCTGGGGCGGTGCCCCGTTGGTGGGAGAGTCCTGGTAAGGGGGAAACCCCACTAGCCGACGGTAGGTCGGCGCCGGATCTCGCCATCCAGCGGGGGAAGGTCACTGCCATTTCCCGAGAAAAAACATGCACTACACTAACGGGACTAATGACCAAAGCAGTTGACGTGCCCGGAAACACCAAAAAATCAATCTAAACCATCACACTTTTCGTTCTTTATTCTTCGGCTTTATTATACCGAAACCTAATGCCGTTAAATTCAGACTAATTTATGATATGTCACAGTGGACTTCTTTCTACTCATCGGCTCCGCGAGTGCGTCTGCCATCACCAATACAAGTTTTACAGTGCCTCAGAAACTATGCGTACGCAGTACGCATTGATTTGCGGGATGGCTTTTACCACATCCCCATAGCACCCGGAACCAGACGCTATTTTGGCATAGAGTGTAAAGGTCGAGGGTCCTAGGATCCGCCGGAGGCCGACGCGACGGAGCGTCCGCTTTATTAAGACTTGAACATACATATTGACATGAGAAATTACAAAATGTGTACACTACATGTGCTAGTAAACAAATATAAGGGACATTTGAGTGACATACCAATCTCTTAAGACTAAACAAAACAGCACTATTATCTACAAGTAAGAGTATAGTTTCTGGATGGAAATCCATAATCGCGCACAAAGCGGCATAGAACTCTGCGTCATAACTATTCGCACCCGGCGGGGCGGGCCACGCGTGTGAGCTATGCCACTCAACAGTGCGGGCTGTCAGATTGGATTCACCACAATTGCGTCTAATAGGTATGTTTCCATCATTGTAAGACAAGTTGAAGCGGGACTAATCCGAAACAGGTCGCTACGCATTATACCTACGACGGCATAAGACAGCAGACGGCGACGAACTGTAGGCTCAAAGAGAACTACACATCCGATACCGTCGTCGAAGATGAACGGTCCATCGTGGCCAGAAGATGGCGGGCGTCCCGTGCTGCAGTCACACTGCTTTGTCCAATACCCGCTCGTCGCTGCGTACGACCCTATTCTAGCCACTAGTTCTACGCACGCATCACAGACGTGGCAGCGTACCCTGCACGAGTCGCTATGTCACGGTGCGAGACCAATCATTCTACCCCGTTCGAACTCACTCACATGCGATATTGCGCCCTTTGACGTCGACGCGCCCTGCTGGCACGCGCTTTCACGTTTCCACTTTGCTTGACGGCTCCTCGCTGACAGAGTGGCGTAAACATGACCTCGCCGGGTTCACAATAGACGGCGCCACTGGGCCTATTAGTCCGCCATCTCTCCGCAAACTTAATCAATTACTGCTGGTACACTGTTGTACTCGTCCTCCAAGTTGGGAATCGTTCGGGACATTCTTTCGGGGTGTTGAACATTTCACAAATAGCAGTATTGTTTGATTTTCCTATGTTGATAATAAAATTGATACTTTTCTTTGAACTATCAGTTTAAATTTATTTTCGAATTGGAAAGTTTATTTTTAATCACTCAATGTTCATTAATTCCTTTATCATGATTTAATACGATTATTTGAAGTGTACAAACACAAACAAAAATAAATTTCAATGGTTTTTCAAAGCATAGTTGTCAGGGATTATTGCTGTTTCTATATTGTCCATTAAATGTAGCTTAGGATATTAATGATATATCTCTTAAATTAAAAAGTTATTTATGCACTAAGGGCGCTACAAGGGTTCTAACTAACGAGCAGCGACAAAAAGCCCGAGATCCTTTGGCCGATATCCTTAGAACCAATTAACCCCGTGGCACACAGAAGATTTTATTTTTAACTAATTTTAGTGATTCAGATGCACTTCTTTATTAATTAGCTACATGCTAACTTGTCTCTGTTAATAATGACTCGATTTTCATCTGTCTTTTCATATTCCCCTTCCGTAACCCCCTTTCACAATTCCCTTCATAAAAGAAGATGCAGCGTTATTTAACAGTTTGCACATTTCCCTCGTAACCACGATCCTCTCGACGCAAGTACGCTATGCAGGATATATTATGCTCTACATCGAAGACAAGCAATAACGTATCAGTGAGAATTAAAATCACTTATTGGAGACTTATGACTGTTTTACCGTCTCTCAATTTGCATCGCGAATAGAGTATGTAGTAAACAAATTGGTATTGTGCGCAGATTCGAACAATATGAAAATTCATGGTCTTTGTGTCGTTCACATTAAACTTTCAGCACATCTATCTCCCCATTTCCATTGAGCGAAATGGAGTGTATGGACCCTCTTCATTCGGAGCGAAGGTATGCAAAACAGCGAGCTAGTCCTCGGCTTTGGGGCTCGGCGAGGGGGGAGGCGGGGGCGGAGGATAACAAGCGCCTGAACCCCCCACTCCTCGATGGCGGCCGCGATGACCCCCGCTGGGTGAGCGGGGGCCGGAGTGAGGGGCGAGGGCCCGCTCATTACGCGGGCCTGGAGGCTCAGGAGGATGCGAGGCCACGCAGACGCGAGCTCTCTGCGCAAATCGTCTTTGCCCAACCTCACCGACGAGCAAGGGGGTTGGAGCACGGCCAACTACACGCAAGCAAAGGCAGCAGCATCGGATTCCGCGGGAGAAAGGATGGTTTTCGCCTTCTAACTGCGACACGCAGGCAATAGTCAAGCACCACATACCATACAAATATCCATTTCATAAACATTTTCAGCCAATATCATCTAAAATGACGGTTGATCCACTGATAAGGAACGATAAGGAAATTATATAGTGATCTCATGGAGTATAATACTCAAATATCATAACATACGTTTTAATTTTCAAAGACGAACAGATCTCCCATACGTTCCGTCTTGCCTGAAGCCGAGCAGCGCAAGAGGTCAGTGAAAGAACAATCAGATGATTCAACGTTGTTTGTCCTTCTAGCGGAAATACGATGTAAACTACAGAAGTTCTTCAATCAAAGCTAACTTTTTAAAATTCTTCTTCACATAGCACATCACAAAGAAAAACGACACAACTCAAAATCCCATAATTTTCACTTGAGCTCAAGAATTACAAATGTAATGTAATTCTTGATTGCAGGTAACAATATTCACAAATCCTACAATTACCAGTAACTTGAAAACGGACACTTTAAATAACAGCTACACGAATATGTAGATTATTATCTTATTGTAAAATATAATTTACGGACCACTTGTTGCAGGAATCATGGGACTCGGTTTATAATACCATTTGCACAAACTACAAGTCTAATTAACTTTTACTTTCCCACTCTTACAACGTAAGAGGAGAAAGTAAAACAATCGTTTTCTGTAAATCGGAGAATTGTCTACAAAAAACTCTTATTGCCGGGCCCTAGTAACGATAATGTGTATAAATCTTGTGTCTGTACGTATTCCTATAATACGTTGAATAGCCATAATCTATGTTTTATGGGTCCTTGATACTCAAATCGATTAACAGCAATACGTCCGTCGGTCTGTCCGTCCATCCTCTGTCTGTAGTTAATGCTGGTGCAAAAACCGTTCAGCTTATTTTCTCCGATATTGATATTCCCCGATCAATATAAATGAACTCAAAGTACTCGGAGTTTCAAACGGATAGATTGATTTCGGGGGGATTTTTTTACACGATTCCTGAACATTTTCTAAATTTTCTCAAAGACGGATTCAATTGCTTTGATTAAACTTTGTCCACGGAGATCGTAAAGGACGCTTAAAAGATTGATGCAGGTCTTGTTTTCGTTACAATCCCTGATTTTCCGCAAATTGCAAAAGTTCAACATTGTTTTCGGCGTCTTACCACTACAAAATAGAAGAGACATTTTTCCTGAGTGAAATCTGTTCTTAAAAGACAGATGTTAAAATAATGTTATGTACAATTTTTCGAAAATATGCATAGTTTTAACGTTATTTTGTGAGGAATATAGGCAATTTTTAAACTTTGTTTTGCTCAAAAAAGGCTCCAAATATTTTCTTTAAATTTTGTCTTCGAATATATCAAAAGTCGGTATAAATTATGGTGCTAGTCTCATTTAATATGGTGCTAGTCTCATTTAATATGGTGCTAGTCTCAAACGATGGAGTCATTTTCTGGAAAGTTTTGAAAATTTGGAAAATGTCCAGAGGCCAATAATTTTGTAAAGCACCCACCAAAATTAAAATATCGGTTTCAAATTCAAGGGGCCGCGACATTCACCACATCGATTTGGGAATATCAATTTTGGAGAAAATCAGCTGAGCAGTTTAGCCGCTAGCATTATTCACGGACAGACGGACGGACCAGACGTTTCGCCGCCATTCGTTTTTTCGGTATCAAAGACTCACAAAATATGGATTCTGGCTACACCGCGTGATATTGAAATTTCTTTCTATATTTAGAAATTGGATTTATCCACTTTTTCGTTACCGGGGCCCTGTAAATAGGACTTTCTGCCATTTTCACAGTTTTTTACGTAGCATTACATAACTTTCTCCCTACTCTGTATGGACCTTAAAAAAGTCATGTACAACTGTTTGAAAAAAACGAGATTTGGCTTAATTTTTGACATTAATGCAAAATATAAAAAATACTCAGAAACCACTCCAAATTGTTTCTTAATTTTCCCTACCTTTATAACAAGGGATGCTGAAAAGAAAGGTGCAAGTTTCTTTTTCATTGAACCCTCCGAAGTTTCGAAAATTGAAAATTTACAAATAATGGGAGAACATATCGCTCATGGGATGTAATAGTGGCACAACCCATAAAACACGAATTTTGAGTTAATGCACTCTCCAGAATATCAGATTGGTCTACCTTCCAGTTGTAACATCTTACAGTACAGTATTCCAACGAAAAATGTCAGAAGTGTGAATGAAAGAATGATGCATTTCAATGCAAGGTGAAACTTCAAACTCAATTATCACATCTCCGGTTTTTTGAGTTGTGCCACTATTGCACCCCTTGAACGATATGTTGTTCGAACGATAACGAACGAACTGTTGTAGCAGCACTAAGTTAATGCTGTGTTGATGTTCAAGTGACCTGGGTCTCTTTTATTGGGACGATTCTTGATGATTTTCGAAATTTCAGCCCGAGATGAGTGATGTATTTGATATAGAGCGAGGAAGGTTAATTGGATAGCCTGTTATATAGTAATATGTTCCGTGTGGACACTCGTGTACTCAGTGAATGAGGTTTCGGAACGATTGGCCAGCGCCTCTGCCTTCTGAATAGAAATTAAGTTTTGCCTGAGAATGTATTTAAAGGAAGTCGTTTTTTGTCTTGAGGATTTTTTTAATTGCCTTAGTGTGTTATTACTTATGTTAAGTGATTGTATGAGGTCATAATATTGTTCATTCTGATTTTTGACAATTATTTTGAAAATATTAGTGATTAAGTCGAGTTCTCTCGTCAGTTCACGTGTTCTTAGATGAATCCAGAGTCTTTTAGTTTTGTTTTTAATAATAACTACATAAAAAAACAAATAACTGTAGTTATTGTGTTTAACAATCCTGTCAGTAATCTGCTGTGAAATTGTGGCTTGTGTTCCCGGCCCACAACGCACAGCTAATGGAGTGATTACAATTTTTTTTGTACGGTCATTGTCCAAACATCTTTGGCATTGAAGAGGATCGTTAGGTTTCTGCACCTTTCGCTGTTTACTCGGTCATTGCAGATTTGGTGTATTGTTAATGTTTTCAATAGGTTCCAAATCATTAAATTCCACGGCTAGTACTGGAAATGGAGGAACATATTTTTTGAAGTCTGGTGACATTGATTTAAAGCGTAGCGCTGCTGTGGGTCCTGTAATATTTCCAATATAGATTGGTGAAGGTTGTTAAAAACAACTGCGAACTTTTTGTTGGATGGATCTTTGGATAAGTGGGATTTACATTGCGTGTGCATGAGGTATTAATTATTTTTCGGAAGTCTATTGGATTGTTGGCATTGATCGTAATTTTATTATTTTTTTAACATCTGTAAGGAAACTTGTAGTGACATTAGTTTTGAGTTCTGTGATGAATTCACGTACGTTTGATACATCAGCCCCAAAAATTGGTGGAATTCGGGCTGATTACGGCGAGTGATCGTTCGTGGTGATGTTAAAATATTCGAACCGCTTGCCTTCGGAATTGGGGTCTAGGTTGGGGAATTGGGCTCATCGAATCTGTTCTTTACGGAGAGTTTGTACTTTGGCGCACTGGATTAGGGTCCACATTAACGTTACATGGGTCTGCACTTTTCTTCTTTGTTTCGCGGGAAGTTTCACAATCACCAACTGACCTTTTTTAGTGGTCATGCCTGATAATGAAGGTCGAGTCTGCGTGCTGGAGTTTGTTCAAGCGTCTTAGTGGCCGCCAACGAAGCATTACTGGCCGATAACAACAGGTGCCTCCACTTCCGCTTCGGGTGTAATCTTCTGTGACACTCGGTCATGATTTACATCATCATTGTTGAGTGAGAAGGGCTTGGCTGATCATCTGCCTAGTTGAAGGGTTTATGTCAAACGACATACACTCAACCCTCGACTGCTCGAACTAGCATTACGAAAGCTGAGTGTCACAATAGTATGGAGTAGACGGCGCACAGCGGAGTTCCGGAATGCTAGGTCCGCTCTAGGCGGCGACTCGTGCCGGAATGGAATCTGGCTCCTGCCGAAATGACACGTTTATTTCGCCAATGTAGATTTCTACAACGATTTTACTAGGTTTCAAACTTCTATTCTCTCTCGTGCTGGTAAACAATCTAGTTGGCTTTTATTCGGTTGACTGACTGATTACTTGATTAGTTTGTCTCCAGGGGCGTCACTTGCTGTTATTGTTAGTCCCGTCCCGGGCATTATATATATATATATATATATATATATATATATATATATATATATATATATATATATATATATATATGGATTGTTTCAAGCTGGAATATGAGATGCGGGGGTGACCAACTCGCCTGTTTGCAGGGTATTCTCCGCCAGGTATCACCATCAGTGGGGTACCGCTCCATCCGGGACAAGCTCGAAGCTCCCGGCTGGTCATCCGACATGTATGGTAATAATGTATGTGAGTATGTGGGTATAAAGGGAGAGGGGGCTCAAGTGTAAGGAAGAAAAGGTCGCGCGCAGTTCGTGGACCATTTTTTAAGGTATTACTCTGTCATTCACCTGGTATTGATCAGAGAAACCACGGAAAACTACCGACCAGAGCAGTCGGACACTAGAGTTTTCCTCCAGTAGCACTTGAATTTGACCTAGCTAGTGGCGAAAATTCGCCACCGTCAGGACTCGAACCGTACGAACTCTCAGTCAAAACGTTGGGGTAACAATATTTGTTGCACCGAGCTTCTTTAGTTGGTGCTTTTAGTCAGTTTATCAATGTTTCTTTCATGGGGACAGGAAGTTGGCAGACCAGTATTTTAACCTTGGCTGAGCGCCAGAATTCACGACCTCTCCGTATCGACTTTATAGAACACCTGTTGGAGCCAATTGATAGAAGCCAGACTTTCAGTTTGAACAAAAAGTAATGGACGGCGATAATACGATTCATATATCTGCGGATACTTTGGGCAAGTTCAGTTAACTTATCATAAGTGTTCATTCTTTATATGCCTACGTCATGTCGAAATAAAAGGGAGAATTCAGAGTACGCAGAAAGAAACGATGGAATATTATGAAAGAAGGAAGGATGAAATATTATGGAATTTTATAAAATGGTATGATCTAAATATAGGAACATTCTGAAAGTTATAATTTTATGGGTCATCAAATGTATTAATGTACGTTAACAAGACGTTAAGTATTAGGTAAAGACTTCAACAAGTGTAGAGAATCGATGTGTTCATATGGAAGCGCGGGATAATTATCTGTATTTTATCGCATACAAATTTCAGCGCATTTGCGTTTTGCTCCCTCAATTTTCTGTGCCCAACTTTTCATATATGTTTCAAATTCGGAGTCTAACATTCGTTACGTCGGAAATTATTATAAAGTAAACGATAATTTTATGACGCAAAAACTCGTTGCGAATATTATCTTAGAAAAATGTGATTTGCTAAATGGGACTAACTTAATAATAATAATTGTTTCATAAATTGTTCTAATATATTTTCTAACAAATTTTGTTACTCAAACAATTATTAAGCTTGTGGTACGTATTTGACGCATTTCATGTTTAGCAAACATGTCGGCGGGTCACAATATTTTTTGTAATATATCGCTGCAACTAATCACATAGGAACGTAGGAAGATCTGGTCAATGTAAAAAAATATTTTATAACATTTTAAAATTAAAAGCTATATCGAATTCAGCCGCTGTCAGGAGGAATATTATAGCAGCTGGCTGCTCTAATCTGTAGTTTTACGTGGTTTCTCCGATCATTGCCACGACAACGAGTAATACCTTAACAAATGGACCACGAAACGTGCGCGATTTTTCCTTCCCCATGCTTGCAAATCTCCTCTCCCCTTTTCATACCAAACACATTGACATGCTCTCCCCTAACACGCATATGGAGATCAGTTGAAAACTTAGGGCTTGTCCCGCCTGGAACGGTGACCTGCTTGGGAGAGTTACATCGAGGGAGAAACACCGCAAGCCAGTAAGGAACACCGCCACCTCAAACATTCACTATACTAACGGTACTAATTATCATAGCATTTGAGGTGGCCGTAAACATCAATAATTTAAAATTAAATGTTGAATCTTGTGGTATAATCTTCCATTATAATTTTAGAGCTATTTTTATTGTCAGGGCTTAGTAAAATATCTAGTGAATAGTGGTTTTGAAATACAAGATACAGGAATGCAAGAATTGATCTATTTTTTGACAATAAATGAATTACTAAAAAACACTATTTTCTTCTTACAGACCATGTGTGGCACGTGTGTGTTCACATTGTCGATAATTACTCAAATCTAAAATATGTTGGTAAAGTTTTGATTTCTAACTTTCTGATAACATTCTCATCACGTCTATCAGATACGCTTTTTTGAACATAAATGAAATGCTACGTATACTTGTTTGCATCTGGTGATGCACGATAACGTCGTTTACATTTGCTCCAAAAATCGTTGCATACACTTATCTGATGTAGATGAAATGTAGATCTTATTGTGTTGTGCTATAGGAGAACATATTCTAGGCAAAAAAAAAAAAAATAGTGTGCTGGGCAGGAAAGGGGAGTTGATTCAAAAAAGAAGATATAAGTCATGTAAACTATTGGGTAGATATTGGTATGATATTTACCTGAAACAAGACGTTAAATATTAGGTAAAGAAAATGAAATAATTGTTGATTGTATATTGTAACATTTATTCAATTATTGATGATGTACATACAAATACATTCAACTTCACATCCTTCTCTTACTAATGTAGATGCTAAGTAACTGCCCATTAGGGTTTGATGTGCATAACGAGGACGTACACACTATTATCCGTGACAAACCACTTCTTACTACATGTAAGCTTCTACGCGTCTACTTGTAGAAGACGAGAAGAAAGATCAAGGAATAGAAACGTATTCTGGACAATACCTTTCGGAATTGTGCACAATAATTCTTTCTTGGTGAACCTCAAGCAATATTATTGAAGGCAGTAAGGGCCCAAGTGGCCTAACTGAGATCTGCCGCGGCAGCAAGATTGGCCAAACTCCCATCCATCAACATCGCAGACCACTCTTGCTCTCGCGGCAGTTGTGATTGAGCCACTTGTACCGTCAGTGCCTCACTGGGAGTCTCACTAAAGGGATTCGACTCTCATTCAACTCTCAGTGAACGCATGAGTTTGATTAGCCTACATCTCCCCGGTGGCCTATGGCTAGAGAGTTCGCTTTCCAAGCGCAAGGGCCCGGAGTCGACTCTGCTGGGAGTCAGGCATGAGCAATTTGTAGCTTTCGCATAATTGACGCAGTCTCTGTAGCCGAGCAACAGAGAAGCTGCTGGAGGTGTCCATGCTGCTGAGTAATAGCTTTCTGCTGTGAAAGATGTAACGCATAGGGGCGATTGATGCTTCAGCACTTTTGGTCTCTGGGAGAAAAAGCAATGTCAAACTATCTCCTTTCCTCCAAGTTGTCTAGTACGCTACATGAGGATCGAACTAGTCTAACCCAGGAATACACTGACAGCCTACACAACATACGGACTTAAGTTAAATAAATTCTGCATTTTAAGCTGAGCCAGTATCCTGTATGGAAGTTTTCATTGGCTCTTCCACTCGTGAAATTAAAACCAATAGTGTTTAACTATGCATATCAAATGACCCAATCAAGGCAGTGCATCTCAAAAACTGTATCGTTTTTCCTATCCGATTTTTCTTACCACACCTCCTTTCTGGCCAATAATAAGCTGCGATTCATCTGTCTTTGGAGGCGGTATGTATCGATTGCTGTGGTGTCGTGTAATAAACCATGTATGTACAACAACAATCTCTTTGATTTTAATATGCTTTCAGATATTTTCAATATTTGGCGCATTTTGGAACTCTTTTGCACGTACTTTCATTGGTGGAATAGTCCTATTAAATAAAATCGAACCTTTTCTTCTTGGCCAATCTTATGTTTTAATCTTTATAGACATAAATATATGATCCCTTTCTTGATTAAATGATATTTGTTTTAAATATTCATTATAGAAGTCTGATGATGACAATATACAAAGATTGTCGAAACGCTGTTTTTTTTGAAGAATTAAATAAAATCAAATAATGTGATTTTTTTATTATGTTTGTAAATTAAGGCAACTAAGAGAGGAATCATATATTTCTGTATATGAAATCCTATTAAATGCCACTCGTGCTTTGGAAATTCTCGGATAAATCCGAGATAGGTTTCCGTGGTTTCTTCGATCAACACCAGCTGGACCCTCGTATAAACGGGCAACGGACCACGGGCAACCTTTTCTTCCTCTTCCTTGTCCTATCTCACCCTTTACTTACAAGCACTACACTTCCACACATGTCGGGAGAACATCAGAAGCTTGGAGATTGTCACGAATGGGGCAGTGCCACGCTGATGGGGAATACCCGGATGGGGAAAACCCCACTAATCGACGTGTAGGTCGTTACTGGATCACCATTAAGCGAAGTAAGAATACCAGCACCTCCCGTGATAAAAACATTCACTATACATACGTGGGTAATGACCATTGCAGATGACACGCCCGGCAAACCACCACTGTGATAACTTCCCCAAGAAAGGGAGTACATTAAAATTTGTGCCTAGCCTACACTCGACAATCGAGTTTGGGATTCATCCTACATTTACCAGTAAAAGTGGTTTACAAGTGTATAACATTAAGTGTCACGTTGTGTTTGGGCGGAAAATAAACGGTTCCGCTGTGGATAAATTCGTTCTCCAACGAAATTACAATTTTTTTAGATGTGTTACTTTTCTAGTGTATCCACGATGCGTCGATCTGCAAGTCCGTGTCCTAGATTTCAGATACGGCTTATGACTCGATAATTGTCTGGCGCTTCTCTTAACCTCACTGGCGCTTCTCTAAATTTGCAGAGAAATTTTAGTAGGAAAGGCCAGAGAAATTCCCCAAACTCCAGCGAGAGAAAACAGCTCCTGAAATTCTCGTTCCCCCATCAGTTTTCCATTAGAGAAAATTAGTAGATAATATGTTCTTGTGAATCGCTTAATAAAGTTTGTGGTGTGCTGGCTGCAAATCTTTCTGTTTTAGAATTCTACCATTTGTCAGTTTATCCTCCGTCCCGGAGTAAATGCCAGACGAAAACAAGCAAAAGAATTACTAATTCACATCCTTTAACTCTCGTCTTTCTTTCTCTGTCTCTCTTTCTGTCAGTCTTTCTGTCTTTCTTTCTGTCTTTCTTTCTTTGGTTATCAGGTTGGATATTTGCGTCGCATGAACTTCGAGACACTTCGCATTTAAAGCAGGGACATTAGCTACTACTACAATAACAGGAGCGCATTACCTTGATCCCCTTCCCACGTTTCCTACATGCTGGGCGAGTACCTTGCAGAGTGCAGAGGGTATATTTAAAGCCTACCCAACATCAGCACGTAATTTAGCATTTTGTAAAAAAAAAAACTTATGAAAGATAATTGCCTTCATTTGACGTGCCGATATTCAGACTGTCGGATCTGTTCTGCTCCTTCATTTTAATTTCACGGGAGTGGAAAATAGCAATTATACCACAATTATTTAGTCCTTGTAGTGATCAAATATACGTCATTGGCTGTCGCCGCAGCATTCCATTCAAAGACGACTGGGGATCGACATCACCGACCAAATTAATGACGCTCTGTTGGGACAGGACCTGTAACCTTGAATTCCCGAAGCAAGCACGATTTTCGAAGGCGCAAACGAAGAGGGAAAGCTATGTGGCCCTATGGCGGGAAGTGAGAGGGTGATGGACCAGATTGCCGCGCTCGTGAAACGCATCTCCTGAAGTTGATGCGGGCGACTGTACGCGGCAGGCGGCTCCTGGGGCGGGGGTGGAGGAGGCGCAATTGCTCCGGAAGACGCACCCGTGGTCCGCGCCGCGGGGGGCGGGGGCAGGGGCGGGGGCGGGGGCGGCGGCGCGGCCGGTGGGAGGGGGCGGCGCTCAAGGCAAACGGGCGGAGCGGCGCGGAGCTGGTGCTGGCGCGGGGCGGGAGCGGGAGCGGGAGCGGGCTCCTCGGGCCGCAGCGGCGGCGTCGCGGCGCCATCAGACCCTCGCCGGCCGCACGCCACGCAGCCGGGGATCAGCTGAGCGCGTGCCATGGCGCAGCCCGCCGCCGCCGTTGCAGCCACCGGGCACCGAGGGCCTGGGAGCGGGAGCGGGAGCGAGCACCGACGCTGGCGCGCACGCCGACGCGCCTCTGCCGCCGCGGCCGCCGCGCTCCTCGTCCTGACCTGCGCGGCCGTCCTTGCCGGCACCGGCGCCCAGGTGAGACGCGGACATCCGCTTCCGCTAACGCGCTCATTTACGAGCTGCTTGCGTTTGCGCGCCGCGGCCGCGTCTTCATTCATGCGGCGAGAGGAGGCTCGAGAAATCTGCGACTCGCGGGAAGAGAGCGCGCGGTGTCTTCCTCGGCCCTCGCAGTGTTTTATTGTATTCTCAAATATGGCCGTGGCATTAAAACAACTCTCGTAAAGCAGCTCGGACTCCATTGGCGACCTGCCACACAGGTTACGTTTTATTGCTCTTGCTTACATATTGAATTACTGATGTTATGGCAGTTTATCACTCCTTGATGTTTTATGGTCGCAAATAAAATGTTATTTTATTTTACACACAATGAGAGGTTTGTATGCCGCAAAATTCCAAAACGTTTCGTCTTCGAGGTCTGCAGACTCGAATGCTACATGTTTCGTGTCAAATCGATCTCGGTTTTATTTGTTTACTCTACATTCAGAGCGACGGGCTGCGCTCGTCGTTTGTCTCATGCAACAGGAGCTATCCCTCACGCTCTTCTACTGAGTGACCGTGATGAAAGTGATCTCTCAGTCAGACAAATGGGCAGTGGTGGATTTAAACTCCCAGCCGAGAGCTGAAGGTCGGCCGGTCGGTCAATTGGCTCGCAGAAACGAGTCATAGACGGAAGCAGTGGCTGATCATTGATGACTGATCGTTAGGTATAAAAAAATAATTAAGCGATAATATTGCAAATAATTACGCAGCAGAGACATCTTTAGCTATTTAGCACCTGCGGTACAAATATAAACAGAGCGTCTCTAATGTTATTAATAGTAAAATATTACCTTTCTGTTTCACTCCTTTGCATACAAAAAATCATTAAATACATTCTATGATACTTAAACGTTTTTATCTCATTAAACTTCACTTTTCGATTTTAAAAATTTGCAAATGAGTAGTTTCTTATTAGTGGTTAAAAGTGCATTGAATTTTCTGAAAAAAATAGCAAATTAGAGTAAATGCTTGCCACAGAACAATAAAAATCACGAAACTATTTTGTTACGTATGAATGAACTATGAATGAAGGTAGCAACGAGTGTATTCGGCAACACTTGAAACTGAGAAATATTCGCTCCCATAGAATAAAAAACATTTGCAACGCACAACGAGCTACAAATTTTATTTATTAGCACTGCTGACTAAATAATTATAACCTCCCACTCCTACCGCATTTAGGAAACTGAGATCTTAACAAAACGTGTGCATTTAGGGAATTTACGTTTACTGGCCAGAAAGGGCCATCTCAACATTTGTTCAAGGGATCAAGGGTCACTGGTCGAAAAACCTGATCAAGATGGGAGCCATTGACAGAGACGTTGATTCCATAATTTGTACAGGCACTTAGCTCTTTTAGAACTACACAATACAAATGATAGCTAATACGAGCATTAATAATCATTATTGTTCACATATAGTACAATGAACCAACCTTTACTTTTCAAGTAAAATGTCTCTCTTATTGAAAATATTTTTCATTATTCTCTGTGTTACTAAAATCAACTAAACGTCCATTGAACGTGAATTATTTCTCAAATTTAGATTTCCATTCTTGAGAGACTTTGACGTATGTTGATTTCGTGTGTAATTGTGTTGTCGTGTGTAATTCGTGTGTAATATAATTTTAAAAATGTATGTACAATAGTCCAACTTCGCGTCTAATCCAGTATGAAATTCACAGTAAAGAAATTTGGCCAACTCTTGTTTTTATTTTCATGAATAAACATTTTTAAAATTACAATTATTGCAGAGGTGAGTCATTAAGCACACAGAAGAAGTTGTAATAAATTATGAGGCTTACCAATCTGGTTTCGTAATTGTCTTGCCTTTTAAGGCCTTGAAATCAATTTACAATAATTACAATTATTGTAACCGCTGTCTGTTAGAAAACTCTAACGGCCAATTTCTAGGATCATTATATTTCCGCGGTTCCAAGTGAATGCATAGGTCTCTAACAAACGAGTCACAACCACCACGATCTTTCCTTTCTCATCCTTGTCTCGTGCTTTCCTCTTCCATCCACATAGATAAACTTACATGCACTACCACATAAGTCGAAAGATGATTCGGGAGTTTAGAATTTGTACCCAACTGGGGCGGTGCCCCGCTGCCAATTATACCAGGAGGAAAGGCCCCCCACCATCAGCCGTGCATATCAGCTCCGATTTTCACGTTCTATCGGGGAGATACACCTCCTCCTCCTCCTCCTCGCCGCGGAATAGTACATGCACTACATTTACGGGACTATTGGCCTTAATAGATAACGCGCGCGGAAACCGAAGTAATCTATCAGTCTATTTTTCGACCCTATCCTTTCTATTAGTATTGATTTGCGAGAACGCATTGTACTCCAATGCTTGAGTACTCGGACAAGACCAGCCGGCGAACCCCCTCCCAAGGATCTAATATCGCTGCAGACATGGTGCACGTATCTTCCAGTCGCTGCTTCTAAGAACGACCGCGTCTAGTCGCGGATGCGAGCAAGCCTGCCGCATTGGCTTCGCAGAAGTCGTTTTTCCTTTACTTGTGGTCACGCAAGCCACTAGATCTGTTCATCCGCTGAACCTTTTATCTTGACGCACGTGGATGATACAAATGGTGACTCAGTCCTGCAGGACTTAAATTGTGTGTCTTTATACCACTCTCTAGGAGATCTTTTCATTCCCGATGACCCTCATGACACACAATTGTCCTGTACCCGTCGTTCTATTTCGGTCTCCTGTAATTGAATATAATCATTGTTTCTTCAAAGAACAGGCCTCTTATATTCTTGTAATCATCCCACTATACAATACGCAAAGTAAATATGACTATTTTGTACTATTTATAAAACACTATTGACACAAAACCCCTAAGTGTACTATTGCTGGATAGGTAATTACCTCCAGTCCTGCATCAAACAGGTTGATTACGAAAAAAATTAGTTCCCTGATTATGAAATAAGGTTAACAACGGTCACTCGTGAAATTCACAAAACACGGTACTTTGCAACATACATTGCCAAATTCATAACTCGGGAACGACCCGTCGTAAACCAGTTGTTTTTCATACCCTAATTTCCACAAGGAGACCTTTTGGGACGTTCTGTTACATTGTTTAGGGAACCCCCACTTCGTAGTACCGGTCGCCAAAACGGTTCGATTGATTGATTGAACGATTGATTGTTCGATTAATTGATTGATTTATATTCCAGGCGCGTCAACTGCCAAGGTAATTAGTCCCGTAAGTGTTGTGCGAATGTTTTCTGGGAGGTGGCAGAGATCTTCCTTTGCTGGCTGGTGAGATCCGTCACCGATCTACCAACAGCGGGGTTTTCCCAACCAAGTATCTTCTACCAACGGGGCACCAACACAGCCAGGACAAGCTCTAAGCTTCCGACTGGTCTCCCAGCATCTGTGGTAGGGTAGTGCCTGAGAGTGTGTGTGTAAGGGGTGAAGATAGGTCAAGGAAGAGAAAGAAAAGATCGCGCGCGGCCCGTGGCCCGTTTGTTAGGGCACTCTCCGGCATTCGCCTGATGTTGATCAGAGAAAACTACCGATCAGAGCAGCCGGCTGCTAGAATTCCCCTCCAGACAGCAGTTGAATTCGACTCAACTAACTAGCTAGTGTCGAAAATCCTGCCGCCGTCGGAACTTGAACCCAAGCCACCTCTCGATCATGGGCACTGCTGTGACATCAGTTGATGCCCTGAGCCACCTTAGTCGGTAGAATCACTCGAATTTGAGTTTCAGTATGATGGTATTTTCACTTTTGAAACCATTATTCGTAGTGAGGGATGTTTGCATGGGTCCCATTAGACTTTATAAAAATAGCACTAGTTCCATCTTTAGTTTTCACTGGTGGTTCCTACAGTTTCTTCTGAAGTTTATTATTCCATCTTCTAAAAACGTAAAAAAATGCAAACATATTTGAAACTCATGATTTATTGTTTTTACATTCGTGAAATACTTGGAACATTTTCACATTCCTGAAACTAGGAAGAAAATGTGTGTCTTATTTCTTTATTTACGTCAAAAACGTTTAAAAACTGTATGACGTGCTATGGGGAGAAGTGATTTCTTATTATCAAATTTAGCCGAAAAGACTCGTTGCTAAATCTGTACATAATTCAACTTAATATAGCATATATTATACTATGTATAGCATATACAGTCCACATTTTCTTAAGTTCTGAAATACCAACACCATCTGTTGAAAATGTTGGTATTAGTAAACAGATAATTTTCACTCTTTCTTGACGTTAAATAAATAAATAGGTTTGAAAATGTGTTATGATTATCCCTAGTGTTGTCCTGCCCTATGAGCAATTGTCAGCCCTAAGAGTCATCGAAGTGGTGAGAGAAACCGGCATTGAAATCGATCAAGGTCGCTGCTGAGTTGGAGTACCGAAGAGGGAGGGGTTTCACAGCCGTAGCCAGGACTGACACACATTTTGAAAGCTACAACGTTTCCTGTCCTCGAAGGGAATCGAACCAGAGAGCACTGAAAGTAAATCAAGCACGCCAGCTGTGGTCCAATGCAAGGAGTACATTTTTCAAATTAAATAAACAGAGGTAGTCTGGTATCAAGTTTCTATTTCGCTTAAGATCTTTTCGATCGCGTAGCGATCATCGTCAGAGCTGAAAATACATTAAGACTGAAAGTAACAAAATCGGTCGTACCTTGTAGCTGCTGGGCGGAAAACGAAGTTCTGCGAATTTTTGAAACAGCGGCTCGCTTAAGTAGGCAGGGCGGCGCGGCGGTCGGGCAAGTGTGGGGGCGGGGCAGGGGAGGGCGCGGCCGAAGGGTCGAGAGGCGCGGCCCGCAAGTGTTCGCCCCGACGACACTCCTCAAGGACTTCATCAGACATGAGAAAGAAACAAGAACATCAATAATAACAGCAATAGAAATGTAATAATAATAATAATAATAATAATAATAATAATAATAATAATAATAATAATAATAATAATAATAATAATAATAATAATAATAATAATTCTGAAAAATATATTATTGTAAAAATATAAAACAGAAAATTGCAATTTTGCAAAGGAAAATTTCTAATGAGTACATTAATTAATGAGTACATTTTTATTTTTTATTTACTATTATTATTATTATTATTATTATTATTATTATTATTATTATTATTATTATTTACAAATGAACAAATATGTTGATAGTTTGTTTTTGGAAATTTATTGACAAAACCAATTTATATTCTAAAATTACTTTGCTTTTATAAACAACATTCCAATAAAATTCTTCATGTAACCATGTGAATTTCTAGTAAAAAGGTTTTGATCTCATGATTCTATCGTAATTATTCATTTATATTGTCAGAAACGTTTTATATATCTATAACATGTGGTATCTCAGTGGTATATATCTATAACATGTTGTATATATCTATAACATGTGGTATACCAGTACATGCTTTGCCGTATTATTTCATAAGATAATGAACTACCAGCGTCATTTTTGAATTTCACACATCACAAGAAGCGAGATACGTGATAATGCAGATTTCTCCTGGTGCAGTATCAAGTAACAAAGAAAGATGTTTGAGTACAAATGGCGAAAGTGAAAACTTTATTAGTCTGATCATCGGTTTTCTTAGAGTTCTTCCATTTACATTTTCACCATTGCTCCAATATCATTCATAATCAGGTTTTATATGTGCCTATCCATGAAAATTACTTATCCATCCCAAGTATGGTCGTAAGACATAAGCACAAACATAATCAAGAATTAAGTACTATGAATCGTACACTAGAGAATATTGCAATCTTCTCGAACATGGGTACAGCAGAATGCCAGTCTGTACGCGACGTAATTCATCCGGGCTCCGCTCAGGGCAGGAATTCGCTCAGGGCAGGATTCGAACTCGCGACGTATCGGACTAACACGCTGAGCGGGTACCCGCTGAAATTACTCAGCCATCCAGGGCGGCTAGCGTGATAATTTCGTAGGTCATTTTATGAGATGTCAAATATTGTGCGGTTTTTAACCTGGTTAGTCCTTGGTCCTTGATCTTTGGGGAATCCCGAGCGAAATTAACTGCAGAGAAGCCAAGTCATGCTCGTAGCACTCAAGTGGTTCTACCAGCTGTGGGAGAATATTCGTATAAATAATTAGAAAAAACTCAAATGCTTTTCAAATAAAATAAAACTACCGCGGGACTCGTTGCTCGAGGCGGTTACTTAGTGTACCAACTCAGCAGGTCTTCGAAGGTCCGCAGACTCTAGAGCCTCCGGGTGTTTGGATGTTTGTCCGTTGCCTCTCGTATGTTGGGTAGCAGACAACTTAACATCTGATTTGAAAGCAAGGCCAAGGAGCCCGCAAGTGTTCGCCCCGACGACACTCCTCAAGGACTTCATCAGACATGAGAAAGAAACAAGAACATCAATAATAACAGCAATAGAAATGTAATAATAATAATAATAATAATAATAATAATAATAATAATAATAATAATAATAATAATAATAATAATAATAATTCTAAAAAATATATTATTGTAAAAATATAAAACAGAAAATTGCAATTTTGCAAAGGAAAATTTCTGCGATTGACCTACATGTGTTCCATTTTGGAAATAAGTTAACAAGTACGAATTTAGACTAGCAGAAACGAATATCTATCTTGAATCATCTCAATTTTTAGTTGAATTAATTCAGTTTTGTCTAATGTTGTCCACATTCATTTATTTGTATCAGACGAAAACGAAGTAGTAAATCCAATACTGAGAAAATTAACATTTCAAATTAGGACGCCGATTGTCTTCTTTTACGGAGCAGGAAGGTGATGAATATTCCCAGCTTGTTTCAGTAACTGTGAATTTCATCTATTGTGCTTTCATGCAACTACAGCTGGACTAAATAACAGTATCTGGGACACCTCCTAACATCACCTAAATAACAGTTTCTGTCATTTCGAAGTCGTTGAATGCGCCGAGTTCATTGTACTCGCATCCTTCGCGGACATTGTTTGCAAGGCTGCCGGGAGCGGGAATGGCTCGGCGTACAATAGGGGACTTCGAGTGAGGAAGAACCGCTAATGACAGATCCGACCGGGCTGGAAAATCAATGTTAACGCTACTTTCAACTGCATTTATGCAAAATAATATTTCATCCTCGGAATAAGACGAGATATAATGTGTTATCATAGATTAAAGAAATAATTTAGATGGTAAGCTAGTAAAAGAAAATGATGTTTTATGACATGGGCACCAAAGAATGGAAGGTAGAGAGACTCCTTTAGTTAGAAAAGAGAGAGCTCTTTTGTTTCATCTCCTGACTACTATTTGAATGCAGTGACATGTCATAGGCAATCACCCATAATATGAAGCTGCAGTCAATAATATTCAGGATTATAATCAAACAATTTATACATTTTCACGTGGCAATTATGTGCATCTCGTGTGTATTTTCACATTACAAATGCATATTGTAGTGCAAGTAATGCAATTATTTTAGGGCCCAGTCGTACGTGTGTGAGATCACGTGATCTTCCCAGAAAATAAGACTCCATTTGTGAAGAGCAATGTCCACAAGTGAATTCCCTTTCTGAGTCCGGCTCTCGAATAGCGTCGCGGAACGGAATTAGTTGCTCAGTCACGAGCCTGCAACCACTCAGCTAGTCTAGAGTCCCATATGGAAGTTTCTACGCGTTTTTACGAACCTTTCAAATGTGACTACTTTGTGATTCAATTTGTAACGATGTTGACCCATATAAAACAATAAACATGTTTAAATTCGGATCAAAAGTATTATTTTGCAAATTGCTACAGTTTATTTATCTATATATTTATCTCCTAAACAGCATTAGCCCAGTTCTAACATTTAGAGATTTGAACGCTGTGATTGATTTATGTTTCCGCGCACATCAATTACTATGATCAATACTCTCGTTAGTGTAGACAATGTTTTTATCCCAAGAGATGAAAGAGTTCCTCTCTCATTGATGGTGAGATCCAGCGTCGACCTGCAAGTAGGCTTTGGGGAATTCTCTTTCCAGGTATATTCCCAGCGGAGTACCACCCCTACCGGACAACTTCTATGTTCCCGACTAGTCTTCCGACAAGTGTGGTTGTGTGCTGGACATAAGTGTGTGCTGGTAAAGAGAGAGAATATGACAAAGAAGAGGAAGGAAAGATATCGTGCGGTCCTGTGCGCGTCTTAGGGTATTGTTCCGGCATTCGTCTGGTATTAATTCGAGAAACCACAGAACACTACCGATCTGAGCGGCCGGTTGCTAGAATTCTCTTCCTGGCTGCGGCTGAATTCGACTTAGGTTCACAGCTAAGGTCTAAAATCCTTCCCTCGACGGGACTCTTACCTTGGATCCACCTTGAAGTGTCACTGTAGAGAAAGCGGTAAAGCTGGCTCTGAGCGAACTCAGCCAGTGATTTTAACCTTTAAATTTATCACATGAGTTTGAAAGATGTCAATAATAAATGCCATACGAATAAATATAATAGAAAGGTTTCGTTGGTATCACATATTTTTACTGTTTTGGAAGGCGATAGAATTTAGATTTGAAAACACTGTAAAAATCTTTTTTTATCTTGCTTTAAAAACAAGTCAATGTTTGTAGGTGCTCACAAATACCTTCCAGAAATGCAGAATAGTCTCCCACCTAAATAAGTAGCCAAAACGAAGAAGAGACGGAGGACGTCGCAGTTTACATACGAATATTTGTTGGGTAAACGTGTCCCCGAAGTCAGCTGCAAGAGATACGGGTTTGAAGAGGAGCCTGGAGGTTAGGCAACCCACTTTGCACATGGGATACGTTTACGAGAGCGTGCCTGCGTTGAATACTTCACACTATCAATTCACGGGATCTCGGCGTTCGGATTAACTTTGATGAATGTGAGGGCGTCGCCTGAGCTGCAGACAATTTGCCTGACGCGTGCGTCAAGTGTGGTACCTCCGGGGGCGTCTAAATTTCCTTGGTATGTCTCACGTTAATGTTCGTATTCAATAATGAAATTTATCTATTACGAACCGAAATATTTCAGTTTAAGAAAAATGCATGCAAATGTAAGAAGTATGCATTTTAATGTGGCATGTCAGACGTGTAATTTGGAAGGCCTCCTTCCTGTTCTTTGACGTCACGAAGACTTTTATTTATTTATTTATTTATTTATTTATTTATTTATTTATTTATTTATTTATTTATTTATTTATTTATTTATTTATTTATTTATTTATTTATTTATTTAACGTCAAAAAATTTAAAACTGCGTATGACGTGCTATGGAGAGAAGTGAATTCTGTGCACATTTTCAAAATTCTGTGATCCCTACTCTAAATCATATACTACTTGAATTTTGAATGAAAAAAACACGCTACCATGTAATAAAATCTATTTTCAAGGATAAATAAGCAATACATTTTGGGATCTTATCCATGATGTCCTTCGTTAAGGAATAATACTTCCTGCCGCGACAACCTGGAAACGATAATTTGAATAACTATATACTATATTTCCCACTAAATTCTAGAAGACGTGCACAGATAAAGAAGTTACATTTATGTCCAGAAGCAAAACAAGAGGCCATCTCAGCATTTGCTCAATGAATCAGGGAAACTGGACGAAAAATCTGATCGAGATGGGGTTCATTGACCCAGAAGCTGCGATACAATACTTGTTACATATTGTTTAGAATTATACAGCCCAATGGTAAATAAGACATTGAATATCACTGTTAAAATTAATGTTACTTTCCTTGTGATACTCAGTATAGTCTCTAATTGTATAGATACAGTTATGCAGCAGAAACGATTTCGCTTTGAATTTAAAGTTTTCTATCGAGATTAATCGTTTAATGTCATCTGGCAAAGTGTTGTAAAATAATGTACATGTATTGTATGTGAATTTTTTGTAATGATTTGTTGATACTGTCACCTGATGAATATGATTTCTACGTCGAATGTTATAGTAATAGACATTCGCATTTCTGAAAATATATTCCCGCCCTTAAGCAAGTCATTTTTGGCATAAACCAATGATTCCTAAATAAACAGACAAGGTAATGGTAAAATTCCTAGGTTAATGAAAAGAGGCTTACAAGAATCACGTGGGTGGGATTTGGTTATTATTCGTACAATTCGTTTTTGTAATCTAAAAGTCTGGGAGCTATAAGATGTATTTCCCCAGAATATTATGCCATATCTCAGGCGGGAATGAACATTCGCGAAATCAACGAGCAGTATGAAGACTGACTGAATTTACAAGAATTCTGAACGCGTAGCATAATGAACTTAATTTTGTGTTCAATTCATTGAAATGGTCGTTCCATTTAAGGTTTGACTGAATTGAGAGACCTCAAAATTTTGTTGCCTTAACATCAGCCAATGGTACACCGTTCATTTTCAATGGAGCACAGAATAGTTTATTTGAAATGGAAAACTGCATTAAAAACGTTTTCTTTTCCTTTACTATGAATTTGATATTTCGGAACCAATTTGAAACATCTGATATTGTACTATTTACGGTTTCTTTATTGCAAAGGATTTTTTATCACCCGCAAAGAGAAATGTTCTTCCGTTTCGAATCGTCGAGAGCATATCGTTTACGTAAAGTAGGAACAGAATAGGGCCTCAAATCGATCCTTGAGGAACTCCACGTGCAATAGGCAGAGTTGGAAAGGTGCGTACGTAATGTTCCATCATTCCAGTAAGGTATTTCCACTCTCTGAGATCGTTGTTTAAGGTACGAACATATTCAATCTAGAGCAATTCCACGGATTCCTTATGGAGGTAATTTTGAAAGTAAAATGTCATGATCAATGACGTCAAAAGCTTTTGAGAGATCTAAAAATAATCCAATAGGTGCCTCGTTTTGATCCAATAAAGAGACGACATCTTTAAGAAAAGAAAATATGGCTGTTTCCGTTGAATTTTATTTTTTAAATCCATGTTGGCAATCTGAAAGCGCGTCGTGTTTAGTGAGAAAGGTTTCCATTCGTACGTAAAAAAGTCTCTCTAATATTTTTGAAAAACTGATGGAAGAGAAATGGGCCGATCATTTTGAATTTCATTTTTGTTGCCTTTTTTGAAGAGCGGCTTAATTTTAGCTGTTTTCAAAATATCTGGAAACGTTCCAGTGCATAAGGATGCATTAAATATGTGAGTTAACCGGTGTATAATGGCATATACACGGGTCTTTAACAAAGAATCTGGGGAATCTGGGAATTCATCTAAACCGGCCAAATATTTATTTTTTAGTTTACCGATTATTTTGAGAATTTCATGGGAAGAAGTTTCGGAAACGAACATCGTGTCTAAAATTTTGGGTGAAATGTCTGTTATTGAATTTTGTGGCTGAAGACCATTAGTGAGATCGGCAATAATTCTCGAAAAGTATTGGTTAAAGAGACTAGCCACTGATGCCGGATCGTTCACATTTAATCGTTATATTTTAAAACAACATTCTCAACAAGGTTTATAGTTGATTTGGTAGTATTTTTTATTATATTCCACATTGCTTTTGTTTTGTTATTTGAGTTCAAAATATCCTGATCGTGTTTCATGATTTTAGCCTGCCTTATGACTTTTCTTAACAATGATATGTATTTTTTAAAGTAGATGAGGAAATCTTGAGATACGTTATGACGTTTAGAAATGAAAGAAAGAATTCGCTTGTTTTTAAAAGATGTCCTAATCCCTTGTGTTATCCAAGAATTGCTTTTCCGTGAAATATTTAATTTTCTTTTTTGAAGAGGAAAGCAGGTGTTAAAATGAAATGAAAGAGTTGAAAAAAAAGAATTATATTTGTCGTTTGTATCAACAGTATTATAAACCGCTTCCAATGACTCCTGCATCAAGTAATCAATGAATAATTTTATTTTACTTTTTGTAAACAATCTAGTCATACGTGTATTATATATAGTGTCTGTGTTCGCATTTCTTATAATGGTAAGAATTTGTGCATCGCTGTCACTGTATCCTATATCTTTTGTTTCAACTTCATATCGAGTAGTAGTTTTGTTCATTATAATTTGATCAATTGCCTTCATCTTATTTTGTGTGATCCGTGTAGGTACAATAATTGTAATGTCAAAATTGAAGGAATTAATTAAATTGAGAAACTTTTCTTTCTCGCATGATTCGACCAGAAAATCAATGTTAAAATCTCCGCATACAACAATGGATTCAAAAGAGCGATTGCTGACTTTGTTAAGTGTTATCTCCAGTTTTTCTAAGAACAAAGTATAATCTGCAGCTCTCTTTGTTGGAGGTCTGTAAATGCAAAGTAATAGCACTTTAAGCGAAGTAAGACGTACAACAGAAATTTCGAAAACATTTTCAACGAAATACACCTTTAATTCTGCCAAGGAGATAGAATCAGTATTATTTCTAACGTAAATACAAGAACCCCCATACGTAAGATCTTTATGCGATTCTCTCTCTGCAATAAAAGCCTGCGAGGTAAAAGTTTGGAATTTGGAAAATGCTTAGTTCATTAGGAGATAACCAATGTTCGTAAAGCAAAGAACATCAATTTTATTTAAATCGCTCTGTAGAGCTGCCTCGATAAACTCAGTTTTATTTGAAAGGGATTGAACATTATGGCGAAGAATGTTTATTTTTTACAAGTACCTACACGAATGTTTTTTCTGCTGCATCTGACCGTAGTTGCTATATATTTACTCCATTTTTACCTCGAGTGCGTGGTCGAAGGTTGTAGTGTGTCCCGGCAGTGACAGGTTGTGAGGAAAATATGGCATCAGGTGTAGATGAATTGGTAGTGGGAATGGGAGAAACGGGAGTAGGTTCAGAGGAAGAGGCAACAGGGATTTATATTTTTAACTTTATATTTTTAAAAGTGTAAAATTGATGAGTATTCAATAAATTAAATAGTAAGATTCAATATAAAAACGAGAAGGTATGCTACTCACAAAATTTATTGAAGCTAGTTACGAAATTTGGCAATGTGGCTACGTAGAATTTCGTCCACTTAAGCTGCAACTGTTTAATACAATCAGTAATTATACTTTACCGTAATTAGCTTGTCACAGAAATACAATATATATTTCAGAAAATTAATTAGCACAGTGGTTAAATATTCGAAATAAACTGAGCTGTGAATAGATTTTGACACTTATCGCCACCTCGTAAATCTGAAGTTCGTTGAGGCTTGAATGTCCGTTTAAAATTCGTAAACTGTTTGTTTGTCTTGGTTATAGCAAAAAAATCAGTTGAAATTATATTTTCAGCTAACCTGCAACAAGTAATTGTTGTTGTAGCTGCAGTAGTTGTAAATTTCTATTTCATAACTTTAAACACGTTTTTCCTAAAATAGTTCTTTGCGTTTCAAAATATTTAGTAAACTTTTTGGTATTTATTTCTAATATCTTGACAAATAGCTTTCTTTATGGTCAGCTAATTAGAATCACTGCTTATGAGATAGTAGAAAGAGGATAAAGAAACGTACGTGATTGAAAAATATGCAAAGTTTTTTAAAAAATTTAACCAATATCCGCGTTGGTGACTTAATAACAAAATACGCAAGCACACAAACACAGAAAATATGATTTTTAAAATATAAAACCGTAAGACTACACTCTTTTTCTGGATCATTTACAGTCTAAGAATATATCTTCGTATTTTTGTATAGAAAAGTGATTATTTTATCTCTCCTTAGTTGAGACTAAATTCCTGTTTACATATCTATCACCGTTGCACGGTAAATCCCAATATTGTAGGGAGTGTTCTGCATAAGGAATGTGAACATTCCACTTAACCGACGTAGCATTGCTGTCCTCAACCCGCAAAAACTGCGCAGAACTGAACGTGCTCCGCCCGAATTCATTAAATATTGGTACCTAGATTACCTAGTGCCTGATTTACCTTTGCGCGCAGCAAGAACCTTCATGCAGAGAAGTCCAAACATTGACTGATGGAGTGAAAACAGAGTGCGTGCCTAAAAAATCGTATAAATGAGGGAGACTACGCGAAAAATATGTGAAAAAATATAACATAACGAATGTAATTAATTAAAATAATGGTGGAACGTAAAAATCATAATTCTGAATTTTTTCAAAAGGATTTTTTAATTGTGATTATTGAACATAATCATTCGATTCAAATTAATTAAATCGATTTATTGAAATAACCGTTTTCGTAGCTTGTTGCATTGTTAAAAATTTACTGTAGAAAATATTTCATTCCTTAGCAAAAAGTAAAATATCTATCACAAAATTAGAATTGCAGATTTTTACACACAATTGGCTTACTTTTCCAGCAAGTGTTGCACTCTTGCTCTTAAATTGGCAGCGATACACAACCTGGTGTTAGTTGTACACGGCCAAGATCGGGTTGACCGTCCGCGCTGGTTGACGAGATACAAGTGTTGTACCGTAAACCAAATAGAGCTGGCAACCGAAGCCTAGCATCCGAGTAATTGAATTGGATCTATTGAGTTTTGAGTTTTTCCTGTTAACTTCCGTACTACGACGGACTCGGTTGTTAGATTAATGTTTCCGGCCATGTCAACTGCATTGATCATTTGTGAAATTAGTGTTGTGAATGTTTTATCTCTAGAGGTGGCGGTGATTTCCTTCCCGCTTAATCGTGAGATTCGGCGCCGATTTACATGTCGGCTTGCGGGAGATTTCCTCTTGCAGTTATCTCTGCTCAGAGGGGCACCGCCTTAGTAGCCACAAGCTCCAACCTCCCGACAGATCTCCCAACGTGAGTCATAGTGTAGTGCACGTATTATGCAGTGACGGGAGGACGAGGATGATCGCATGCGGTCCATAACCCGTTTCTGTCACGTATTCGTCTGGTATTAATAGGAGAAACCACAGAAAATTACCAATCAGAGCAGCTGGTCCCTAAAATTCTCTTTCAGTATGCCGCTCAATTCGATCTAGCAATCTAGCTAGATTCGAAAATTCGTCACCGCGAGGACTCGAATCCTAGAACCTTCCGATCAGGTTTCTGCAGAGACATTGGCATTGCTGGCTCTGAGCTATACTCAACCGGTTGATATACTCGGAGGAATCGGAGTTGTTTGTGTACTCGTTCATCGGAGGGATTCGCTTGGTTTATTGGGCTCTTCAGAATACATGCACTATCTGTTGCTCTCTGGTTTGAACACTGCCATTGAATGAACTGCAAAATGCGGAAAATGAAAAGCAGAGGTATAAACTTCAGGTGGGACGTGGTTTTTCTCTTCTCCAGTCTACCTTTTTTCTACATGCAACGCAGTTAAGGTGGTTAGTGTACGTAACATGTCACAAAAACTATCATATGTGTGGTTACAATTTTCTTGTGATGAAAGGACATATCAGATAAAATTAAATGTATTGTTCAGGGAAATACATGAAAAGATGCGTAAATGTATAATATTTGTATATGATCCTTTAAATTTTGCGATTCACTGTTGAAGAATACGTTCAGATGATTATTAATAATGCCCAAAAAGCTTATTTATTTTATTTTTTTAGATATTAATTCGGAATTTTGTATGAATATCTGAGATCCTTTTCAATGCGATATTTTATTTCAAGGTTTAATCGAAGGTTAATTGTTACCTCCGATTTGAAAGATACAAAATAATTGCAGAAAAAACATCCAGTGGGTTTCGAGCAATAATAACAAGCTGCGTCAAAGCTCCTCCAGGGGATAAACCAAACTCAAGTGATGTTGAGTCAGTCGTTCCAAGCGTACAATCTATTCGTAAATTCAGAGAGATGTAAATCCAGAATATACATTTATATTTAATGGTAGCTAATATCGTGTTATTTACTTCAACTGCTAACTAGTGGTGTTAAAAAACACATATTTCCTCACATTATTTCTAATATTTGCAATTTTCGAAAATTCAGAGAGTTCAACAAAAACTCGATCTGCTTCATTTTATAGAGTCTATTGTTCTATCCGTGAAAGAAAATGCAAAGGAAAAAATTTGGAGAGGTTCTTTAGAAAATGTGTTTTTATAAACTACATTAACTTCAAGCAAAAATTACGCGAAAACGTATCATTTTCCCAACAATCGTACACATTTTTAATGTTTTAAATGTTTCTAGAACAGATTTTAAGACAAAAATTTCCGTCATCAATATTGTTCTTTAGGGGTGTTACTTTTTTGCAATTTTCAACAATGGAGTTCGCCGACAAATTGGACCAGCACACATTTTTGTACCGTCGTTTGATACATTGAGGAGAAAATTTAATGATACAATTTGGAGCCGATTTCAGAAAATAATTGTTTAAAAATTACCTTTATTTTACGCAAAATTAATTGAGTATTAATATTTTCAAAAAATTGTATACTACCTTATGTCAAAATGTGTCTTTGGACGACGGATTCCATTAAGTAAAAAATATCTACCTTTAATATTGTAGTTTCAGGAAGACGCGGTAGAAAGTTGGAATTTTTTCAAATGAGAATTGCAAGACAATTTTGAAAATGTTGTGGTTTCATGTAAAGCACCCGCAAAAATCAAAATATTCGTTTGAAACTCGTAGGAGCTATATTTCTTTTAAATCGATAAAGGAATATTAATTTTGGAAAAAATCGGCTGAACTGCTTTTATTGTTTAACGTTTACCACAGACAAAGACGTTTTACCAACAATGAACTTTTCGGTATTAAGGACTTACAGAACATGGATTCTTACTGCGCGTGTTAGAGGGAGTACTTTACTACAGATATGAACAAGTTTTATCTGGCTGAACTTTTTCATCTTAAATATCCAGTTGCTAAAGTCAGTCGATTGTATAACAAAGACAGAAAGCCCATCCACATCTGTGCGATAGAACTAACGATAGTGACGCCAGAAAAATGTTTGCCCTTAAATTTATATACAGTGTAATTAGTATACAGCAAGGATTTAATGCTAGAATAGATATGTGCAAAAAATGTCAAAGGTATAGCCATTCTCAAGCCAATTGTGGTTTCCCAGCGAGATGTTTGAAATGTGTAGGTAATCACCACTACATCGAATGTGGTAAAACTAGAGATTCCCTCCTACAATGTGTTAACTGTAATGAACATCATGACGCTCATTACCGCGGTTGTAAATATAAAACTTACGTTAAATAGAAGACTATGACAGCCCAAAAATTAAGAACCAGCAATTCAAATAGTTATACCACCCCAAAAGATACTTCTATCAGAAATGATCCTGAAACTTATAAACGAAATTTCCCATCACTCCCTCGTCGCTCGTATCAGGAAGCAACCCTACCTTCAAGTACGGCGCCACCGTTAGACTGGACAAATGTCATTTCCAACATAGTTTCACGAGTTGTAACAGCTATGGTACCCCAAATTCAAAAAAGGTATAGGGTATTGTTAGAACAATGACATTCAATGGACAAAAATCTCAAAAAAGGAAATATCCTCAACTGGAAGGCAATGGCCTCAAACACCACACTTCAAAATTATCTTACGTCATCACAATGTCAAGATTGCTTGCATCACGGAAAGACATTTAATCCCAGGCGAAAGATTTAACATTACAGGATTACAGTGTTATCGCTATGATAGATTATTATCACACGCTGCTTCAGGTGCAGTAGCTATATTAGTTAACAAGCAAGTAAAACAAGAAAATATCTCCACTCCCTTCTCAGCTAAGTTAGAATCTGTTGGAGTTAAAATTAAATTAAATAATCATCCAGTTCAAATCATATCTGCCTATAAATCTCCGAATAAGGCATTTCCTCAAAACGCCCTTCACGAAATCTTCAAAAGTAACTGTCCTATCATCTTGTGATTTAAACTGTAAAAACAGCATGTATGGATGTAATGTTACGACTTATCAAGGCAAGAAACTGCAGGATTTTGTAGTCTTCATTAATGTGGCAATAACGGGTCCCAACGAACCAACAAGATTCCATTCAAACACAAATATCATTCCAGATATTCTCGATATCACTCTGATAAAGGACCTAAACTTCCCGATTCATCACGGTGTTTTGCCAGAACTAGACTCCGGCTACAATCCAGTGACCATCTCTCTCTCATTGCAGATGCGCAAAGATTCTGGCACAACTCAAAGAGGTATTACCAACTGGGATTAATTCTCCAACCTGATGAGTATCAACTACAAATTTTCTCAGAAACTCACCAACTACCAAAAAAATTGATACCGAGATAGATAATCTGACAAAATTCATAATCTCTGCGGTAAAACAATCCACGATAATGCTGCCCTATTCTAAATTAAAACCTATCCCGTTCAAAATGTTGAACTTAATTCAAAAATAACTTGAAAAGATACTACCAGATTACAAGGAGAAAGGACACCAAACAGAAACTAAACAAACTTACAAGGATAATAAAGCAACGACTTGACCATTTTCGATATAACAACTATAAAACGTACTTGTCTGGAATCCATTTTAACTCGAGGCAACTGTGGTCAACAGTGAAAGGGTTATCTCGAACCAAATCCACAATTCCGCCATTAAAATTAAGGAACATTGACGACATTATCAGACGAAGAAATGTATAATGCTATCGCTCAACTTCTGAAAAATATTTTCAAACCTCGTTCAATTATAAACTCTGCCTTCAAAAACCAAATAGAAGACTTCTTAAAACAAGAGAGAACCACAGTTGCTGCTGCGAATAAGTACATATCGCCATCAGAGACCCTGAATGTTATATGACACCTGAAAAATAGAAAATCACCAGGAATAGATGGAATTAGCAACTTTAGCATCAAAATGTTAGACAACAAAGTAATTACGGCTATAACAGCGATCTAGAAAACTGCTTTACGGCTTAATTGCTTCTCCACGAAGTGAAAGAAGGCTGTAGTCCTGCCAGTGCTTAAACCTAACAAAGTGCAAAAACCTAAATTCCTGAAAATTACAGACCCATAAGCCTCCTCCCCACTCTATCTAAACTATTTGAGAAGTTGATTCTGAAGAGTCTCAATCATTTACTAACACTCTCAAAAGCAATTTCGCATTTCCAATTAAGTTTTAAACTAAATCATTCAACCTCGCACCAATTATAAAAATTAACGGAAGACATAGCGCACGGTTTCCACCGAAAAGAGCACACAACTTCAATTTTCTTAGACATGAGCCATGCCTACGACAAAGCGTAGCATAGAGGTCTCGAGTATTAATTGCATGTTCTGGCTATCCCTGAATGTTTAATCAAAATCTTAACAAGTTTCATCTCCAGTAGAGAATTTATAGTGCGAATCAACAATGTAACATCAAGAAAATTCCAAATCAACGCAGGCGTTTCTCAAGGATCAGCACTTTTTCCTTTTTGTAATACATTTTAAAGAAACATTTATACACTTTTTTCCTTACCAGGGCCCGGCGATAATAGTTCTCTATCGAAAAATTGCTGATTGCCAGCCCACGATAATAAGTTTTTATCTTATTATGTAGAAAAAGCGTGAAAGTAAAAATATGATTTGCTAAGAACCAACTGCCCTCCCGAGTATTATGTAGCGTAATTTCTTATGTCCGCGCAGCACATTGCTGCCACACTTTTCTTCTGTGAAGAAAATCCTCCGGGATAGGTCCGGATCTGTTGAATAAAATATTAACAAAAGTTAGGAAAACATTATGCATTCTGCGCGCTTGCGGCATTGATCACCCCAATTACCTTGCCGGCGTTCGTCGTGTTGATTCTTTTACTGCAATGCGTGTGCTGGCACTAAGATTCAAGGTTACATCAGAATGTTCTGCGGGAGTTTGTAGTTAGCCGCGGGATTGGCCTCGTAGAAACCTAGTTCTATTGTGAGGTCGCTTTTTGACGCTTTTGAAAAATTGTTAAATTTTGAAAATACTCTTCTATGTGCGACATGTTTAGGTCTGCGTGCAGGTTTAATTTTAATGCAGCCCGGCACGCCCAGTGCATACGAATGCACCGGCTGAACGTCACTTTAGCGCGCGTTCTACTCATGAGAGATTGTAATTCGTCGCACCTTTATTACAATTTGCATAAATTAACCAAATTCTTGTAGTTAACTGATTAAAATATTTAGTCGATCTAGGCACACAAAAAAGGTTGAAAGAACACTTTTGAGCAAACCGACAAGAGCTGCATATAAAATATTTAACGCTTATGAGCTTAATTTTTTTCATCTACATATTTAAGATAAGAATACTCGGCTGTCTCCTACTGTATCTTGGTAAAAAATATGCACTCGGTAGCGAGCTGGTATGACGCTTCATAATCTCATAAACTCTTATGCAAGTCTGCTAAAAACCTATCCCTTTCACCTTTCTTTACTTTCCTTCCAAAACACACCCCTGTTTTCAATTCTCTTACCTACACCTCTGCCTTTTTCGCAATTCTACCCTTCAAATTAACAATTCCTCACACCTGAATGCCCCACTTTCCCCTCTGTCAAAGCTGAGACACGCTATATCTTTCAACCACGCTCTCGGTGTAAAATCACATGATGCAATTGACCATATAATTTTTCTTTCAAAATTGCCTTCTTATTCGTTTCTTCGCCTTATTTTTAATGTATTCGTACCTTTAATATTTCTAACTACAATAAACCTTCGTTAGCACTAACTCGCTTAACACGAATTCTGCGTAACACGAACAAAACTTCGGGCCCAGCAAGGGATTACGGTAATACGGACATTTATAATACTCGGATATAACGAATTTTTATAACACGAAATCCTCCCCTTGTAATTCGTATTAATGAGAATTTCACTGTATATAAATACCTCAATAACATGAAATGATATAGCAAACTCGTCTTTTGGATACAATGCCAATTTAACATATTTGAACCTACGATTTCTCAGTGAGCAGTTTTGGGGCCCCAACTTTTCCTTTTATGCACAATCATCATTGCAAATGGAAGAACCAGCTTCTTTCCTCACAACACGCATATTGTTTGCAAAATATGAAACAGCAAATATGATTCTGGTGTTGCACATATATTCAAAATTGATATTCGTCCTGTTCTACAAGCCCTTGATATTTCTAATATTTTTAGGCGTGTTGCATAGTAGGACACATTTTTATATAATTATTCCGGTGATATAATAATAAAATTATAAAGTAGTAGGAAAGTGATACTATAATAACAGTACTATATTATGTAACTTATTGTACGATAGTATATTATATTACTAATAATTCGCGAAAAATTTACTGTTGTAGCAGCACTAGTTTCCTTTATTGAGTATAGGAATACTCTATGAATCAGTGCAGGACAATTCTGTAGTTTAAGTAGCATTTCGAACAGTATTGTAATTGCACTTGTCCTCTAAATGTTTTGCTTCTCGCCAAAATCTTATTCAAAATGTTAAGAAAAGCATCTAGGAGATCAAAAAATTGAATTTGAAATTCAATTATACTGGCATTAGTTGAATTTCTAAATACTCATTTACAGAATTTTTTAATGTTTGGAGAACTTTGAGTATTACTTCCTTGTTTTCAAACAATTTAACTTAAATAATTAAGTACAGATGTTTCTGAGGTTGCTAAACATGAATATAAGATGTCTCATAATATATGTCACAAAAGCTTTGTGGATGTAAACGGGTCGAAAATTATCACTTTTTGCCACTGAAAATTTAGTAGAAAATTTCATATAACTGAGTTACACATGCCATTTGCACCTGTTTATTAGGCAACTCCTTACGTACAGATGTTCGGCAGATCGCGTTCTGACGCAGCTAAGAAGATTCCATGTACCTACCGAATACCTGTGCATACGCGGTTGCCTACTGCTCAGAAGAATATTCAGCATGTGCAACTGCGTAACATGAAATTTACCACTAGATGTTCATTGGCAAAAAATGATCATTTTTTACTCCTCTGTACGCTCTAGAAGTTAATATACTATGTCACGTGAATAATGTCAAAACAGTTTTAGGTATTTAATTTTGCTTTGATTTGGTGTGAAAGTGAGAGCGCGGGCGCAGACATGTTGCACATCAACTGTTGCACTAGAAGAACTGCGGTTGCCGGGATTCAGCACCATGTGACTGCGAACTGCACGGAATACGTAGTGACTTGGCATAGAAACATGATAGTTCTCAACAGCCTAATGTCAATTTTGACACTATTTTGTATTTAACTATACACAAATTATTATTGTGCTAATTATGTAATTAAATTATGAACAATAAAAAAAGATCTCCTAACATGCAAAAGCCTTATTCATTTGCCATTTAATAATGCAATTTCTTGCAGGAACACGTTATTATATTTCGAATTTGTTTTTTAAGCTTCCAGCACGTGTTTACAGCATTTTCATTATGATGTTTTCCTAAAGTAAAAAACATTTGACTTCGCCAAAATAACTGTTACCCTACTGCACATGTCATTTATACGACTTTTCTTTACAATGTTCTGTCTCCAAAGACGTTTGAAGATTGTTAAGAAGACAGTCCTTTGTAAGCTTTGTCGTACATGCTCCACGTGCAGCAATCGATAGGACTTTTCTTTAGTTTGCAGAATACAGCTGAAAATTATAAAAGGAAGTAGAGGATTTCGCGGCACGGTAATGGTCTGCACGGAGGCAGCAGACGTGAAAGAGCAAAAGGTTGCTTCACCATTCATTGTTCAGAAGTTCTTCGTTTCAAGCAGACACACACTCTTTTAAAACGAGCAATGCTTCTTTCTACACGAGTTCTAACGAAGCAAACGGAAAAGAAATCAGTTAGGTACAATTACAAGAGAGGACGTGGACGTCACAATTGAACTGCGTCTTCTGAAGTCATGATCTTTACTTTTTCTATTTTAAGTGTGATTTCTAACGACTTTCGAAATTTCACTTACTTTTTTCAAAATAGGGAGCGTAAGTTACAGCAGGCAAATTTATTTTTTATTTTATTTTTACGTCAAAAATTGTTAAAAACTGTGTGACGTGCTACGGGGAGCAGTAAATCTGTGCACGTTTTCATAATTCTCGGAACCCTACCCTAAGCCCTATACTATTTGAATTTTGAATAAGAAAGAAATGATTGTTTTGCAAGGATTGTTAAGAAAAATATTTGCTCCGATGTAATAAAGTATATTTTCAAGGGTAAATCAGCTGTACAGCAAGGGTAACTGTATTTTCTACTAAATTCTAGAAGATGTGAACAGGTAATGAAGTTACATTCATGTACAGAAGCAAATCAAGGGGCCATCTCAGCATTTTCTCAAAAGATCAGGGGAACTGGACGAAAAACCTGATCAAGATGGGGTCATTTATCCGAAAGCTGCGGTACAAAATTTATTACAGGTTGTTTATAATTATACAGTCCAAATGGTAAATAATACATAAATATTACTGTTAAAATTAATATTATTTTCTTTTAGATGCTCGTGCTTTGAATTTGACGGCGCAACCATTTGCGGGACTTCAGTTGTTTCTCAACAACAGACAAATTCCTGGAAATTCAGTCAAGCGCACAGTAATTGAAAGAGCTAATAATTTAACCACGCGTAAAATATAGAACGAGAATAAGTAAGGGAGGCCGGTGTTAAGTTGTCTATTTTTTAAATTCCGGTTTTCGTAGAAAAAATAAATAAGCTTAATGAAACAAGTTATACGAGTATACATCAGTATAATGTAGCTTTGGCTATACTATCTATACAACCTCAAGTGTATTACATCCTGTTCCTCAAACGAAACACCTGAACAAATAGAATAAAAAAATATATTTCGCGACATTTGTAAACTTGTCACCGTACGGGGGCGAAGTTGTCATTTAATGACAATTTAATTCCTGACGGGATTAGTAAAAATATATATGAAACTGAAAATTGACTTGTTTTTCTTATTTACTTTGGAGTTAAAAATACACTTAATATGGAATTCGCAACATAAAACACAATTTATAAAGATAAAAAAATTTTGTCATTTTCAAACATTTCAAATTACTTAGATCTAATATATCACAATCTAGTTTGTGCTACAACAGCACCACAGACTATTGATCGAGGAAGACCAAGAGTTACACAGTATGCCTGACCACGAAAGACAAATTCTAGTGTGTTGATCACGATCCAGATATCAGAATAAGACAGATGGCCATGGTATTTGGTACACCTGAAAGTACAGTGTGGATGATACGAGCCGTACCTGCATCTTCAACGTGTGCAGGGCCTTACGCCTGCCGATCACCGACCACCGGAGAACTTTTACCGACGGTTATTAGCACCAACTGTCAATCCATTGTTTGGCTCAAGTCAGCTTTGTTTACAGACGTTTGGGACAGATGGAATTAAAAATTCCCACAACCAACATGTATGGGCAGATTGTAATGATCATGCCACAATTCAGGCTAAACATCAACAACAGTTCAGGATTAATGTGTAATCTGGAATTTATTTATTTATTTATTTATTTTACGTCAAAAAAAACAGCTAAAAACTGCGTATGACGTGCTATGGGGAAAAGTGAATTGTGTGCACATTTTCAAAATTCTGTGATCCCTACACTAAGTCATATACTACTTAAATTTTGAATTTTTGAAAGGGAGAAAAAAAACTCCCATGTAATAAAATCTATTGTCAAGGATAAACAAGCAATAAATTTTGAATTTTGAAAGGGAGAAAAAACAAACAAAAAGCTCCCATGTAAAAAAAACTATTTTCAAGGGTAAATAAGCAATAAATTTTGAATTTTGAAAGGGAGAAAAAACAACAACAACAACAACAAAAACTCCCATGTAATAAAATCTATTTTCAAAGATAAATAAGCAATAAATTTTGGCTCTTATTACTTCCTGCCGCGACAACATGGAAACGATAATTTGAATAATTGTATTTCCCACTGAATTCTAGAAGACGTGCACAGAAAATGAAGTTACATTTATGTCCAGAAGCAAAACAAGGGCCATCTCAGCATTTGCTCAATGGATCAGGGAAACTGGACGAAAAACCTGATCTGACCTGACTGTCTGGTACATTTTCCCAGCCCGTCTTCCAGATGCTGTCTATAGAGATCTTTTTTACAGCACACTCTCCCAGACTTACTTCACGAGAAGTTCACTGGAAATAAGGCAAAACATGTAGTTTATGTATGATGGGGCTCCAGCACTTTTTCGTTACAGTGTTGGAGATGCACTGGGAGGTATCCACCATGACAGATGGATAGGTAGATGAGGAGGAGTTCCATGACCTGCACGTTCTCCTGACCTCAATCTTCTGGATTTTTACCTTGAGGAAATGTTAAACAACTGGTTTATGCAGCAGACCCCCCGGATAAAGAAACTCTTCATCTACGTGTCATGAAAACCTGCGAAACCATTCGACACCATCTGGGAGTATTTAAAAGGGTACGACAGCGACGAGTGCGTGCATATCTAGAAACAAGAGGAGGGCATTTGTAGCACTTGTTATAAGTTTTATGTTTTTATGTGTATTCATTAATGAATTAATAACGAGAAAAAAGAACAGTAGGACACATGCCTATATGAACATTTGGCTTCTATTTGTGTGAGGACCCCATGCCCGAAGTTTGTAAAATTATATTTAAATCACCTTGTCAAGTTTTTGTTCATGTATTATGTGAGAAATGCAACTTCCATATCAGAATAGTAATACTGTATTATTATACTTTACATTCTATTAAATGTTAAATGTTGTTTCAACATGTACTCTGATATTAATTTTATTACACAAGGTGTCTGATAAGTCACTCCTTACTTTTGGATAGCTACAACTTCATTTATGAACCAATGTTTTTACAACCAAATCTGAGAAAGTGAGTAGTCCTTGAGGTTTTGTTTAACATGTTTATTCTTATATTTTAGTTTAAAAATGCTGCCTGTGTTGAGTGTCGAAGATCGGGCCAGAATAGCAGTTCGTAATGAGGTCTGGGGATGTGTGGTGCAAGTACAAAGGTGCTCGAGGAGTGAACGAGGGATCCATACAACACTCGATGCAAAAAGAGTTAAAAACTACCATTCGAATCACTAACAACCGGGAGTACCGCCGATGCAAGGTGATGAGGAAGACCTTCAACTTCGAGAAAAGAAGAGAATAGTGGCAAAGTTCGGGAAATGTTCTTGTGGATCCCTAAGAAATCACTGCATAGCCTGTAATTTTTCAATGGATGAACCCACAGCTTCACTTCACACAGGACGGAGCACCTACACATTTTGCAAATGATGTCCGCGAATGGCTGCATGATCATTTCCCAGGTCGTTGGATTGGCAGACGTAGTGCACATGAATAGCCTGCTCGTGGCCTTTATTTAACGCCTTGGATTTTTTCCCCTGGAGGATGGGGCTAAGGAGGGGGTTTACAAGGGAAAACCAAAGAACATCGATAAATCTGAAGCAACAATTTCTTGTCTTAATCAATGTTCCACGAACCATGCTGCGGACAGCAGCATCGAATATATTAGTTCGTTTATAAAAATTCATTGAGAATGCTGGAGCTCAAGTGGATATTTATAAAGATGTTAAACTTAACTTCAAGAAGCACTGTTTTTACAAAATTTGGATCATAATTAAAGAAATTACATCTATCCAAAAATAGGGAGTAACTTATCAGACCTACCCTTTATATATATATATATATATATATATATATATATATATATATATATATATATATATATATATGTGTGTGTGTGTGTGTGTGTATCTATGTATGCATGTATGTATGTATGTATGTATGTATGTATATACTGCTTTGTGTGCAATCTATTGACCGAATCAGTTCCTACTATTGAGATTGGAGTACACAATGAATGACTTGTAGTATACTTTAGTTAAAATCGAATGAAAGACACTAATACTGTGTAAGAATATTGTATACGCACACGTGGCGAAAATGGTTTTATTTTGCTTGCGAGGTTGTGCTATTTGGCCGTGGAGCAAATTTTCTAACAACAGGACGAATCTAGTAAGTTTTTCATTCTGAGGACAATTTCGTTTCAGACCATCCCCACAAATATTTCGAAAAACACATTTTTCACTTTTTCATTTACTGCTAAACAGAAAGTTGATTTAGAAAGAAAGCGGAAGGAACAAGTGTCAAATTTTCGTCAAAAACTTTTGGGAGTCGATGATACAGAAAGAATCGATTTTTATTTTATGTTGAAATTTTATCTATTGTAATATGATATAACCGCTAACAATATTTCTAGAAATTATGTGTTGTTGCAGCATCATTAGCTTCTATTGTTAGCTTATAAATGAATATTTATAATAGGAATACTCCTTCGCAATCAATATAATCATTTTCCATTAGTTATGTTAAATTTGAAGTAATGTTTGTTTTAGAGAGTCATGGTTCCTCTGAATCACTCACGGTATTTCTTGCACTCCTCACTCTCTTGCATTCACTGTATTTCTTCAATTTGTCACTTTTTCTCTGAAATACCACTTATAACCCTAGTAGAAGAAATCATTCTTTCAATACTACTTTTTGTTTTAAAGGAATCGAATTTTCAACTTTCAGCAACCTTTATTAATTTTCAGAAAATAACAAGTCTGCCGGGCATAAGAATCGCGGACCAAAAACTACCACGTTGGTCACGATTCGACATACGTTTATTCTAAACTGTGGTATCCCCTCACTTCTCGCTTTAGTCCAGTTTCATGGGAAGACTGCTAGCTCCAGTCACAATATGAGATTTTCCATTTATTTCATTTGTTCAATTATCGGTCACTAAGAATACTATTCGAGAAAATATGTTTTTCTGATTTGTACTTTCGATTCTAATGCATGATATTATGTTATTATATTACTAAAGCCAACACATGAAATTCCAACTCATAAAAATACATTATAGCGAAGGATTAAGGATTTATGAACAAACATTTACAACATAACGACTGCGTCATCACTGTATACTCAAGAACTTGTAAAGAGGCATGAAAAACTGTGACTGAAGAAACGTGAATCCGAAGACGGTGTGTCGTGATCACAACTCACGAAGGACGGAGGAGGAGACTGTGAAATGGTGAGGATCGAAAAAATGTACACGGGAAATGAGAGATTTAAAACCACAACCAAGCCTCTTTAAAAGTAAACGAGTGACTGTTGACTGTGCAGGCTATGCTATAAAAATGTTGCTTCAATAGTCACACATTTGCTTTATAATTATTCAGTTATATTATCGTAGATAATATTGCGAGTCATTTAAAAATTATTGACAAATTCTCGGGGCATGCAGCAGTGAGTAAATGTCCAAGAACATTCAAAATATGAGTGGTATTATGTCAATATTTTTGCGAATATTCGTAAAATCGAATAGAACAGGTAAAACAACAAAAATTACAAAATACGAATAGATACATATTTCGCGATTCAACTGCCAGTATTCTAGGCTACGTTAGGTCAGTTAACAAAATATGCTTAATTGATTGTTGAAACAAAAATAAATGCGGGTATTTGGAATTGTGGTGGTAAAAATATTAATTTTGCTCGTGAATTAGCCAACAAAAACATGAGAGTAAGAAAGGCATTCACTCCTTTAGCCTTTGCAAATGGGAACATCTAGAATAAATATACATTCTCACCAATGATCTATCGTCAACTTCAAAAGCTTAAGTGGGAACAAATTTTTGGAGCCCAGGGTTGAAGATGAACGTATTTAAAATAATAGTCACCTATCCATGACACTTCTTTTTCGATAAATGCTTTTCACTGATTTAGCAATAATTTGTTTGAAGAGCAAGTACCATCCAATCTGGCCTATTTACAAATCATGTTTCAAATAATGGCTGTCTCGTGACTCAAGAGCAAAGTGGCTGGCCTTTCAACAAGGAGGTCCAGGTTCGATTCCCGGACAACCTCATGTGCATTTTTTTGTTTATTATAGTCGCATCAACCTAAGGTTCTTAGCGACTTTTCAGTATTTTACATATTCATATCTGATTATATATATATATATATATATTCTCATAACAATATATATATATATATATATATATATATATATATATATATATATATATTGTTACACCCCCACCTTCTACTTTACCAACTATACCACACCTGGTGGGTCGTGATAGCATGAATGCTCGTGAAGCGAGCTTACAATTCTCAGGAAGCAGGATCTTTCGGGTATGAGAAAGGTCTGGAACCTTAACACAATGAATCAAATATAATAATAATCATATGAACATATATTCAATGAGAAAATTTACAGTGACGCAATTTCACAATAGGTTATTGCACTTTAAGTAGCTGGCCACTGAAAAAATGAAACAAGACAAGAAAAAAAACATATAGGCGTCACCTCGACTGCCTGAACACATTTTCATCAACTACAATTTAGGATTTAATTACTCCTTTCTGAGTTTTTCCCCTACAAAATTATTTACTCTTTTGGCCTCTAGTTTTCCGTGCACGGCTTCTTTTCAAATGAATTTGATACTTGTTTCAAAGAAACCCTTTCACAGGTGCTAGCCTTGGGATTCCCACTCACTATAATACTGAACACAAAAAAATATACGTGGCATTCACGTTACTTAATTCAAACCCTTTTACATGTCACAAAAGCAATTACTTGAAACATAATACAACAAAGTGATCTTTCTGGATAATATTAACTGTACAACATATAAAATTTCTGAATCATTTACGTAAAATTGTACAAGGTAGACTTCTTTAAATGAATCTACTGGCACGTGCGGTAAATGGCCTGGAAACTGCCCCTCACACAGTTCGAAATACTTCTCCCTCCTATCTTACACGTTTCACCCACTTTTAACACTGCCTTTACCTCACCAGCTCTGCGTCACTCGCCTGTAGGTAATCTTGGGGATTTTCTGCCGCTCGCCCCGCGTTGCCGCCTCGTCTCGCGTGCTGTGTTGCGACGACAGCAGTCCCTTCCGCTCGAACGCCGCCAAGCCACCAATTTCCACACCTTTCTCTCGTTCCGAAACCGTACTATCCTCGCTCTAGACCAAGTCCTTCTCGCCTACGCTTCTTTCTTCCTGGGGTCGTCCGTCTTCCACCGCTCGAAATTATTAATGTTGCACGAGTTATACTCACATGCTCGGCCGACCTATCACACTTTAGGCATGTGTGATCTCAGCGTGCAATGTGAGATGCTGGATTAAATTACTGTCCTTCTGCGCGAATTTTACAACCTTTGAAGTTATTCCGATGTCAAAACAGTTACTTGGCTTGCTCTCCGAATTATTGTGACCGCGACGAATGATTTTGCACTCAATCTCCTAATTACTTCACTTTTCTAAGAAACGTTTTCCGAGCTAGCTTTTAACTATCAAGTTAAAGTAAACTCCTATACTATCTATTTGTACTCGCCGTTACAGTTGTAGCAAAAGAGCTTCTTCTGGTCGCCGCCGCTGTTACCGTACAAGAGAGCTTCTTCTGGTCGCCGTCGCTGTTGCCGTAAAAGAGAGTTTCTTCTGGTCGCCGTCGTAGTCGTAAAAGAGCTTCTTCTGGTCGTCGTCGCAGCTGTCGTAAAAGAGAGTTCCTCCTGGTCGCCGCCGCAATACTTATGATACTCGCGCCTGGGGAAATTTTTGGAGGGGTGCATATTCTCCTCCTTTCTTAACCTCTCGGAAGAAACATTACCCACTAGTTCGGGCGTCGCAGTTTGAAAAGCAGTGGGCAGATGGCGCGTATACCGGCTGTCGCTCCGCCGCGTACCCTAGTCCTCTCTGTTAGTGAGCTTCTTTACATGGCTGAAGGTGGCGTTATGGGGTTGTATAACCCCGTGACGTCACAATATATATATATATATATATATATATATATATATATATATATATATATATATATATATATATACACATAGTACATAGTTTACAATAGAAAGGAGGTTATTTTAATACTACAAAACTTGACATCCAATCATGGGTGGTATGATAATATGTACAGGAAGTCACTTATATTTTATTAAAGATATTAACGTTCTGGCAAAATCTTATGACTTCCTGTTGATAGGACTTGGAATATACAACTGCTTCGAATTGTTGGTCTGGTGATAGGCCATCTCTTTCTTTCTGGAACTTAGGGCAAACGTTCAAAATATGAGATACCGTTAGTTCAACCTCACAAAAGTCGCAGAGGGGCGCGGGTAGTTTGTGGAACAGGTGTGCTGTGTTATATTAGTTTGTCCGGAGCGAAGTCTGGATAGCACTACTTGTTCTCGCCTAGTCATTTGTTTATCTACATACACTGAGAAGAAATCTGATTGCGTTTTATGGAGGTGGCTGGCTTTGTATTTCGTCCATTCTTGATTCCAGTTAGTCAACATTCTTTTGTTCATAAATTTTAGGACGTCAGTTGTGGTGTTAACTAGGTTGTGAACTGTATTGTCTTGTTTGAGGATTACCAAGAGAGAAGCCGCAGTGCTAAACTCTTGAGTAACGCTGTTTTCCAAGGATGTGGGGATCCAGGCAAATGAAATATCGTTTCCCGTTAATGATATCTGACGGTAGAGTTCAGTGATTGTTTGTAAGATTTCGCATTTGCGCTTACTATGGTTTAACTGGATAAGAGTGCTTGATGAGTGAGTTACAATTGAGAAAGTGGGGTGCGTAAGTTCTTTGACCAGTTTTAAAGCCTGCATGATTCTATATAAACCCGTAGTTGTTAGGCTTACGTGGGGTTTGAATGTATACAATGTGCTGCGGTCAGCGGTATACACATTGACTTCCGGACCGTCAGTCTTGAGAATGGGCTTGATACCGATAACTTGTATTTCTCAGCAAAATCATTGAGAACAGATGTCTTGGATTCTTCTGATGATGAAGTTTCAGTAAAGACAGGTGAAGTTTGAATTCTTGTAACAGCCAAGGTTGAATTTTGCATGGGCGGTGTTTTTCAATCTGCGAGAATTGAATATTAAGTATTTCGAGAGGTTCCTTGATTTTTAGATAAAAGGGAATGGTTGATTTATGTTTTTTGAAGAGATCCCGAAGGTATGGTGAAACATTGCTGGTTATAATTGGATTGATAGACGAGCCAGCTTTAATTGCATACTTCATGACGAGCAATTGACGTCGGAATTGTAGACATGGCTCTTTGGCTTCAATAAGTAAGCTACCAATGGGCGTGGTACGGAGGCATCCCGTACATAAGCGGAGCGCTTGATTGTGTAGAGTGTCTAACTTGCTAAGAACACTAAGGCTAGCTGAGTTGTAAATGATAGATCCATAGTCAATCTTACTTCTGATAAATGTTTTATAAGTAAGAAGCAAGATGTCTATATTCGCTCCTCAGTTGTTGTGGTTAAGATATTTGAGAATGTTAAGCTTTTTTTACAGTTGTCAATAAGCTTCTGAATATGTTGTTTCCAGATCAACTTGTTATCAAAGTAGATTTTCAGTACAGCGGACCGCAGGCAGGACATGGGAAACCAGTAAGAGATGCGGCAAAGTATGGTGCCTACCCCTTGAAAATAGGATACATTCAGATTTTTGGGGGGAGAATTTAAATCCTGACTTCAGGGGAAATTCGTAGAGTTTGTCAAGAGCTTCTTGCATGTACTTTTGAGTGTTCAGCAGATTATTGCCTGTACATAGAACAATGATGTCAACCGCGTATTTCCTTATTGTAACAGGTAAGGCAATATCCACGTCGTTGATTGCGATAAAGAAAAGTGTTACACTCAAAACTGACCCTTGTGGAAGACCATTTCCAAGCATCCTAGGTTGAGATATTTGGTTATTAATTTTAACTTGAAGCTGTCTATTAAGTGTAAAATTACGGATGAACTCGAACATATTTCCATGGACACCGATCTTGTGAAGAATTCTACGTACTCTATAGGTCCAGACCATATCATAAACCTTTTCTATGTCTAAGTTGACAGCAAGTACGTGTTGTTGATTGACGAATGCTTCTTGGATGAATGTGGCAGTATTCAGTAGGTGATATTGTGTGGAATGGTCTTGACGGAAACCAAACTGGTTGTTAGTCAAACTTTGTTGGTAGTCCAGAAACCAACGTACCTATTGTTGATGATCCGCTCAAGAATTTTGCACATATTAGATGTTAGAGATATTGGACGGTAGTTATCAGTTATAACCGGGTCTTTACCGGGCTTAGAAATAGGAATGACAGTAGCCAGTCTCCAGGTGCTTGGGAAGGTCTTTTCTCTCCATATAGAATTGTAGATGCGTAATAGAATAGATTTCCCTTTATGGGGTAGCTTTTTAAGGAGAATATTTGGAATATTATCGGGGCCATGAGAAGAATTGTTGGAGGATTCAATAACTTCATCAAGTTCATGTGGTGAGATATCCACGTTGAGTTGGTATTTATTTGCTAAAATTTCATTCCCTTTAGGGATTAGTTTGGTTTCTTGTTCGTTTTTATATGAAAGAAATTCGCGCATGTAGTTGTTGGAACTGGTGTTATTGGAGAATGTCTTTGCAAATTAGTTAGCAATGTCAGATGGGGCAGTAAGTATTTTATCATTGCTTTTAATAAAGTGGATACAAGTTGATTTTTTATTTCCTTGAATAGCTTTGATTGTTCTGCATGTATAATTGATGTTAAAGTTACCGTTTAATGAAAATTATTTAGACCAAGAATTGGTTTTGCTTTCTTTGATGACTCTTCTGGTGATAGCTCTGGTCCTTTTGTATTCAAGTCTGTTCTCAGTTGATTTATGTTTGTTATAACGGTTAAATGCATGTTTTGAATTCCTTACTGCTTCTTTACAGTCGCTATTCCACCATGGTGTGTTTGCTCTTTTAATTTTGAAAAAGAACTTAGGAAGAGCCAAGTTTGCTGCATTAATAATCAAATTACAGAAGGCTTGGATGGTAGCGTCAATGTTGTTAAATTTAAAGGGTATATTATCGCCTATTGGGGATGCAGAAATGAAGTTCCGATATTCTTCCCAATTGGCTTTATTGAAGTTTCATCTGTTTATTTGAACTGAAGGAGCAGGTGTAATATTTGTTGTTAATACCAATAAAAATGGGGAAATAATCGCTATCATATGGGTAGTCTGAAACGTTCCAAGAGCATTTGTGTGCAAGGGATGCTGATGATATAGATAAATCTATAGCGCTAAAATTATTGTTGTTGATATTGACATGTAGATTCTCCAGTGTTTAATACAATGCAATCGTGGTATTCAAAGATATCTTCAAGCACGAGGCCTCTGTTATCTGTTTTATGAGACCCCCATACTGTGTTATGACTGTTGAAATCCCCTAGAATGAGGAAAGGCTTTTGCAGTTTATTAATTATATCGATTAATTCTTGTGCGTCAAAATTGTAGCTGTTTGGTAAGTACAAATCACATATAATAATTGAAGTTGGTGAGAGTATCTTGATAGCATTTGTTTCCATATTAGATTGCAAGTTCAATTCTTCATATGGGATGTGGTCTTTAATATATATTGCAACTCTGGAATGATTAGTAGTAGTTCTGTTTCTGAAGAAGCATTTATAACTTTTGATATGGCCATTATGAGAATCTTTAAAATTAGATTCTTGAATGCAGATGACATCTGGCTGGGTAAGGTCGCACAAATGCTGTAAACTTTCCAGTCTAGAATAGAAACCGTTAACATTCCATTGGAGATTATTCATTAGTTGGAACTGATGTCTGCACTGGAGCCTGATTCAGTACATGATTCTTCAGAAGGTGGTAGAACAGACTTCATTCTTTTACAAAGTCTGGTAAATCTGCTTTTTATTGTTGCATTTGAAAGATGTTGGTACAGGTTAGACATCATTTGAAAGATAGCTGATATATCAGGTGAGTAATCTTTGGCAATGAGGATGGGGTCAGTAGTATTAAAAGAATTTTCCAAGAAGGATTTAAATTGATGTACGAGGATATTTACTTTGATTGTCTTCAATAATTTATTTTAGAGGAGATATTTGTTCCTCTAGAGTTCTACTTTTAGTTATTTCAGATTTTCCTGGCTCATTTAGTTGTTCTTTTTTCTTCTTTTTCCTTTTAGGTTGTTTCAGGGTTTCATCTGTATTTGCTTTTCTAGTGGTTCTTGAAGATTCAGGAACATGACAAGAGTCAGATTGGGGGCCTCTTTTGTTTAGTTTATTTACAGAATTATCGTCATTATCAGATACCTGTTGATTAATAGAATGTTCAGATTGATTATCAGTTGTAGGTGATTTTGCTTGGGGGATTTCTTCATGGAGATTAGGGGTAGTTATGTCATTAATTGGGAGGACAGGAGTGGAAAACTTCTGTTGATTGATAGTGGAAACAGATTGGTTTTCAGTTGCAGGGGAATCAGTTTGGGGGGGGGGTTGGTGAAGGTTAGGAAAATTCTCATTGTCATTAATTGGGGGCACAGTTATTAAAGACTTCTGTGCATTACTAGTAGGTGCAAATTGATTTCCATTTGCAGAGAAGTCACTGTTATTGGTTTGATTTTGGTTAGAGGGACAATGGTTAGCAATGTGGCCTTCCTGCTTGCATAGAAAACATACCTCATTGTCAGTGGAAAAGGAAATACGGCATGTTGTGTCTTGATGGCATACCAGTGCAGAATCCAGTAACTTGTAAATATCATCCGGGTCTATATAAATCTGCCCCCTAAAGCTCATGATATGAGAGTTCCGAGATCCTGGCTCTGATAAATGACATCTTAGTGAAGGGTTTGATGTTTTTATTGAAAACGCTCAGGATTACCTCGTGAGGTTTAACAGGACACACATTAGAGATAATAACCCGCACTTGCTTATTGATGAGTGGTCGTATATTCAGTTTTTGATTATTAATAATGATAAATCTGTACGTATTCACAATATGTTCAGCAATCGTTTTAGTTGAGAGGAAGAAACAGATTCTATTATTAGAAATTCTTGAAACAAAACGAATATCTGAAGGGTTAACGATCGAGGCAATTTTAGATATATAATTCTTGATGCTAATACCTTCTTTGATTTCAATCACAATCGCTTGGCTTTTGTTAGGGTAAATTTCCGATTGCACCGCAAGAGAAAAGGTTTTGCTTGCCTGTTAATCTGTCGGTTCTGAGGTTATGTTGCCGTTGGTGGAAGTTTCCATCATGGTAGGATGCCAGCGGTTGGGGCAGCTGACTTTTGAGTAAAAGCTGACTCTTCTTGTTGAATGGATGGAGAATACAGCACTTAGAATTACAGGCACTTACTCGTGTAACAATTTCTCACAACCTCGCAGTGTGCACCACAAACACGTCTACCGTTCACGGACGCACCATAGCGAATCGTGAAATTTGTTTCAACAAAACGAGTTTAGCTGCTTCACAAGGGCTAGTCCAACCCCTGTGAAGTGTACTAAACCCTACCCCTATCCTATTTCCTTCCCAATTCTGGCCGCTGGGTAGTGATGCAGGAGCGTGCAAGAGAGAGGCGCGTACCCGGAGATGCTACCTGGCGGTCCTCTTGACGACTAACGAACTATGTAATGGAGAATTACTCCCAAAGACATTGACTTTAAAAATATAAATAACGGAGGATTACTCCTAAGCGCTCAACGCCCAATGGGGGTTATGAGACGCGTTGCATCATGACGAAGGTGCAAAAAATTTTAAAAAAGTATTTTCATTTCGTAGTTTTGTATTTTGAAAATATACTTAGACATACAATTCAATATACTGTTACAATATGTAGTAGAGTATGACAGAATGTTAATATTCGTTTCTATTATGTATGTCCAATCTATTCCAAAATTAAAGTCAACATTGTCATTTAGCATACTTTGGCAAATGTATGGAAAAAGAAACGAAAGGCGCAGAATGTATTCGCTGTAGCTCCCTTCTCACGCCCCGACAAATGCTTCGTCCAACTCCCCATTCTCACCCGGCGGAGAGCTTGACATGTGGGCGGATTGGGGTGCATCGACTAGCACCCTTCGTGTGAAAAGTATGCATCGCATTGGTGGGAATCGTCAGCTCCATATTCCCATTGTGGATGCGCGTGATCAAACAGAAACCACGAACCAAATTCGAATACAGGACGGATTCCTTTAACCGAGGTGCTGTTATCTGAGGCATCTGTTAACCGATGTGAATTACTCCCGCTCAGATTCCGCGAATGGGGCTGTCGTGGGTTGGGGAAGCAGTTCATGTCTCTCTCATTTGAAGACGTAATACGACGTACCGAATAATATTGAAGAATACAGAAAACAATGCATCTCCGCTCACATGGCTAGAAACAGATTCTCATGGAAAAGAGGACATTGAACCCAAAACTGCTTAATATTACTGCTAAAATCGGAAGACACCATTGTTTTATTGTGTGAACGAAAGACGTAGATGTTTTTATGGCCGCCTGAGATTTCCGGTATTCAAGGAGGTCTTTGACCCGACCATCTCAGTTTGAAGGAATTTCTGCTGAATTACGATTCGTGTCAAGAGTGCAGGTGCAGCAATTTGCTCTGGACACTTTCCAGCAGCCGCAATTGACGGGTCGTAAGTGTACTCAATTATTCGTGTTTTACATACTCAAATATTGACGTGGAAAGACGCAACTCTATTTAAATGTTTCCATCACCCCTAATTTACTTACTTTTAAGAAACAATGCATTCCCTACAGCACACATTTCTAATCGACAAATAAAAAAAGCAGTTTATGTTATACCAATCTGCGATAAGAACTACCAATAATGTTTAATTGTTCATAATTTTATAATGTAAATTCAGTTAATTGCGATGCAGGTGTCAAATGAAAGGCGAGAACGTCCCTGTCTTCAAATCTGGTTTGCTACGCCATCCCTGTCGGATCAAGTATGTTAGAAGGCTACAACTAAATAAAGAAGTGTATTGCATAAAACTGACAAATGCCCATCCCAATTATTACCTTTAAGAACTACTACTAAGAAATTAAACTTGTGTGAACGCTGAAGAAATCTGAGACGTTTTGGCCAGACAGGGATTAGAAAAAATTGTCATGCATGTTGTGAAAAACACCAAATTTAATTTCCAAATACCAAACCTCACAGCTTCCAATTTGTAGGGTTTCTGATTTGCGTTATTTCAGTACTTTATAATTACGACGTTATTTATAAATTTCATTTATACGTATATTCCAATCCTGTTTTATTGTGTTCAACCACAAAGTGATGTGAACATTATTTCCTTTAATTTTATCTTGTTTAAGAAATTTAATTTTGAATTTAAGCTGTCTGCATAACAGAAGAAAATATATTCTGTTCTTTCAAGTTTATCTAGCAGCTTTATTTGTGGGCTATGCCTATTAATAAAAGAGAAAAATCTATGCACACTAGCTTCTTGTAGGTAAGCTTTCATATAGGCCTTAGGCAGAGCACCTACTCTTGAAATCGACCAGGGAATTGTATGACGCCGCCACATCCGACTTGCGTTGAATCATTCATTTTACGTCCTGGACTACAGCAAGCTCCCAACGTTCTTGAAGCAAAGCAGACACGATTGCTATGCAGAATCTACTGCTCTCGCTTGGTCTGTAGAAGTATCTTTGCTAAACATTTCTAGATAAGTTGGAGGTTTTTAACGGCAAACCTGTTGAACCTCATGATGAAATCAACATTCCTCTTATTATTTTTAAATAGCGTGTTAAAAGTTACAGGGACTTTTGTATTCAGTACTGCTGTCGATGTATATTTTTCTGTCTTTCACGTTATAAAACGTCGTTTTTCTGCTGTAAAACGAATACAAGCAACAGATGTCCGTTATAAACTGAAAAGATTTGTTTAAAGAAAAATATTGGAGTGTTCTTGTTCATTTCTTACAATTCAGAAAACTAAATAGCTTTTATTTATGTTTCCTTTCATTACTGCTTTACAGGGATGTTTATTTTAAAGGATAATAAACTACAATAATACGTTCATGTCGGTTCGGAATTCGACAAATCAACGTTCTTTGCATTCGATTTTTGGTATATTTGTAGGACGTTCGATCGTTAAGATAAAATGTAAATAGACCGTTGAAAGCTACGTATCAGTCTTCAGATTATAACCGCTCAACTGGCTCGAGCACATGTTTCCGCGCGGAGGTGTGTTTGCAATTGCCGATGTAATGTAATGGACGGTGCTGCTATGCCTCGCTCACTATGCCACAAGCCACGTGCACGCAACTATATCCAAGTGGGACTCGAAACCATCGGACACACATCACTATTGCACACCCACCTTATCGCTCTCATCAGTCTAAAACTAATGAAAGTTACTACTGCTGGGTTGTAATGAAAATTCGTTCACGCAAGTGCATCATATTATCTTTAATTGTTATCTAAATTGTAATACATATATCTAATATGAATCTTATAAAAACTTCCAAGTAATCGACTAGGTTATCACGACGAGCGAATTACAGTTGATAAGGACTGTTTAACTGTTACTGATCCTAGCGTAGTTGTTTACTCTATTTTCATTTAGGTAAAGAGTTACTGCTTCACCGTTTAGGGCTTGTATTATAAGATACTTCCTTAACCCTATTCGATGTTTACAAACCAATTCGAAGTCGTTGCCACGCGCAATCACTTCGTGGAAACTCCATCGTTTTGTTAGAGCCCATAAACCCGATACAATTTTTCTTTAGTATCTGTTGATGTAGGGAGCAGTTGTGAATTCGGAGCAACAGAGTGAATGTTGAACTATTTCCTTAAAAAAAGACGCGACCATCTGTGTCCCCGGGGAAAGACCAGCACATACAGAATATATATGAGAAGCAATTCATCAAAACGCATATGGTCCACTGGTGGAAAAAATCAATTTGATATGAAGTTGTGTAGTTTTCAATACACTATACTCGCTCCTACTTTCAGATTTCTTCAAAAGCAATTTTAACACATTAAATTAAATGCGTTTTGAAGAAATCTACATTCTCCTGCTTTCAGAGCGTATGAAAAAATACATAATTTCATATCAAACTCAATTTTTTCCACCAGTGAACAATATGCGTTTTGATTAGTTTCTCTCCCTCCACCTCCTTCTTTCCCTCTCTCTCTCGCTCTTCCTCGAAAATATATGTAAACGTTTCTAAATATATGCATCATTAGTCTTTAAAAAATATTTTTCCTTTAATTAATTTGTAATTTATCCGTCGGTATATTGTCCATCCTTAACCCCCTGGTGTTCTCACTGTCCAGGAATGGCATTGGTATGCGACTTTAAAGGAAATGTCACTCGCGTGGTACATTGGCATAAATGAATAGTGGGTTGCATAGCTCTCAGGCGCTTCCTGCAAAGTATCTGCTATGAAATGGTCCCAACATCCATTCCAATCCAATACTTCGAAGTTGTATTCATTCATGATAATTAGAGGGCGGATTTTGATGACCTAAATCTCTGCCAAAAATGATCAATAAAATTCTCTTAAAATGTTTTTAAAATGTCCTAGAAACAAAGAATAATGACGTTAAAAATTTGATCAAAACCATTTCAGATGAACAACTCAAGCAATTGGATATGCTAATGATGTAATTGGCGCTTCTGCCTTTTGTTTAAGTAAACTCAGCATGTAAACTTTTGTCTTAGGCTGTTCTTTACAAGAAAATCTTTCTTTATTTATCGCGAAATCGGCGAAATTGACAACGGCGCCGATAGGCCTCACACGAACCTTAGATTACTTAATACTCACAACGGTTGACATTACATTATATGAGCGAAGAAATCGAATCGGCTACTCAGGAATTCTGTGGAGAACATTTGTTGCGTCTCGTAAATATTATTTGAATCAAGTACCAATAAAATTACATTAAATCGTTGAAATCAGTGAAAAAATGCATTAAAATGACGGAAAAGGTTAAAAAATGACTTAATAGCCGAAATCGATAAAAAAATGCAAAAACAATACGAATAAAAATGGGTAATTTCCTTTTGTGATAGCATAAAATGAATTTCTATACTAAACGATATTGCCCTGCAGAGAAAAAGAAAAAAAATGATATTTCATTAAAATCCACCCCCCACTGTTATCTGCATTTACTAGAGAAATGTGTTAACACTGAAAATGAAATGCTGCATATATTTTCTGTGTTGAAGAATGAGTCCACGTCGTTGGATATTCTGGATACGTATCGTATGATTTCCTCTTAAACAACGATGACATTACAAAATTTTAACCATCTATGAATTCATACAACGTATGAAAGTATGTATGTATTCATACACTGTATGAATGAAATGATAATAAATGAAATGAAAAGGAATGTCTCGGATTCGGTTTCGGATCTAGCAAAATACTGCACTCCATCTATTTCTGCACTCCATCCATATCCACCCAGTTTGTTTTCCGTAGTTACAAAATACTATTTAGTGTAATTATCATTATAAAATTGTACGACCATAAATGTAGTTTGCCAAGACAATTATTCTTTGTCTAAGTTCCTTTGTTCTGTTCGCCGTTGCTGTAGCTTGTGTGTATTGCGTAGGCGCGGCGGGTCCCCATGTGGCAAAGGACAGTGCGGAGCAAGGCGGCCGAGTGCAAGAACATCACCAACGCTTCAGACCGTAAGTACAACGAAAGTGCCCTGCCCAATGTCCTTGCAGAGATAACTGCGACTTTTTGTTTCTCTCCTTGAGAGCATCCAAGAAGCAGCATGAAATGAAAATTGTCATAAAATTGTAAATTATTTTTTAATGTAAATTAATTTTTTAAAAAAAATATAAATTGTAAATTGATGACAACAAGAGAAACGTGATGCCCAATATTTATGATTTCTTTTGGGTAAAATGATGTAATAAACCCGACAGTACACTTCCAAGTAGACGTGTGGATAGATGAACGATAAAATTGTAATAAAACACCAATGTTTTGTTTATTGGACTAACTGTGCACAACGCACACCGCTTTTGAGCCGAAAACTAGGAATGGGCGATTTAATCGCTTTTAGTACAATCGATTATTTTATACGATTAGCGAAAACTTGAAACGGATTATATTTACACCGATTAATGAACACATTGATTAATTTTCCCGATTTAGCTCTATTATTTTAATTCAAATATTAATTTTCAAGACTAGAAAAATATGAAAGTAGTACATCTCTCCTCTTGAACTTAAGTAACGGAATTCTAGTTCTGCTCTCCTCTCTCCAAATGCAAATCATAATAGGCAAAACATACACCATTAATTTCATGTTAGTAAATCTAATAAAATGAAAAGTCACTGTGTATGACCTAATATTTTTAGTTATGGTATTATATTCAGTATGAAATAAGAAAGAGAGAGAATCACAAGTTTTCCTAAAATCATCCTCAACTAAGTTCATCGTTAGATTACAATTATTGGTGTTACTGTATCTAGAAATTCTACGAACATTTTCCTTTTAAACTGAGTTACAGTCATTCCTTATGAGAACGTAAGGAATGAATATTAGGTATTTAAGTTAAAAATAAACAAATATTATTAATTAAATCGTGCTTCTAAAAAACTACTAGAGGATTAATTAATTTGCAAATTATCAATTTTATTCATTTTACACATTATTTAAAACATGTAAAAAATTAATCGATTATATAAGATTAATCGTTGCATATTAATCTAATAAAAAATTGTCGATTAGATATTAATCTATTATTATTTAATAATCACCCAGCTCTACCAATCACAGATTCAGTAGAATCAGGGATAGTGGTTCGACTGTAGTTTAGTTGATCTTGACTCTGCTAATAGTTCACTCCCATTTATTAATCTTCCGGTCCATAAATCTAGATAGGCATGAAATTATCCTCAAATCGATATAGTATAATGCATATGTACAAATTAGGGTTTGTATACAAACAATTCTAAGTGATGCAAGAGATATTTCTTATTAAATTCCAAAATTATGATTTCAATTATTATTAATTATTAATATGGAATAACACGATATCTTTTATACCTTAGCTTACACTTAAATTCAGACAATGCAGAGATTTGCACCTGTATGCAGCATAAATTTGACTCTTTAAAAGATGTTTTAGGATAAATGTTACAAACTTCTAAGGCATGTAGAAGAGATCGAAAATAATACCCTTTTGCAAATAAACGTGTAGTAGTAAATTGCTGATAACGCAGTTATTTGCATTCATACATGTGGCATGGGTCCCTCGTGTAAGTAACCCGCGTGCACAGATGTTCGACAGGTATATAAAATCTCCCTGACTGCTTGAGAACGTGAGCTGCCAAAGACATGTGCATACGGTTTTGCCTAAAAATCGGACGGTGATACAATAGCTACAAATGCATAAATTATGCGATAAATTACTTCCTCTCACACGTTGTGTAGACAGAGTGCATATTCTATGTTCCTTGATTCCGAAAACGGTTTACGGCTTTTCTGTCCCTTCTTCCGTTGATGATTATATATTTCCTTAATTAAATGTTCTAAAAAATGAAAATTCAAATATGTTAAAGTACAATTTTTTGAAAATATGAGTAATTTTAGTGTAACTTTCGCTTGAAGTGGAGGTAATTAAAAAAATATTTTCTCAGAAACGGCCCAAAGTTTATCGTTTAATTTTTTGAATTAAGTACAGTATGCTTCTAAAAATGGCACAGTTTTCATTTTTGTTGATCTATACAAACAATATTGTAGTTTGAAATATTATTTTGCCGTTTTAAAAAATACAAAGAGTTCATCCAAAACTAGACATGTGCTATTTTCATAAGTTCACTTTGTACCATTCGAAAAAGACTGGAGCCATTTTAAGAATATACTTCTTTAAAAATTGCCTATATTACACACACAAATATTCGAAAACGTCTCATATTTTCAAAACAAGTTAATAATTGTCTTTGAAGACGTGTGTGAAAAACAGATTTTATTAAGGGAAAAATCTGTGTCTTTAGTAGTGTAATTGTAGGAAGACACAAAAAAATTTCGCACTTTTGCAATTTTTAATGATTCAGATATTTCAACAAACGTTAGACCTGCGCCATTTTTAGGCGTTCTTTACGCTATCCGAGAAAAGAATTAAAAAAGAGGTTTCTGAGAAAATTTTGAAAATATTAAGGTTTCGTGTTAAGTACCCCCAAAATCAAAATATATTTATTTCAAACTCGCAGGGGCAGATCGATCGGGGAATATCAGTTTTGGAGAAAATTGTCTGAACGATTTAGGCGCTAGCGTTTACCACAGATGGACAGACGCACGGGCGGGCAGACTTTACTATCAATCGTTTTTTTGGTATCGAGGAAAAGTTGTGGATTCTGACTCCATAATGTGTTACATAAATTAATATGCTACATACAGGAACAAAATGTATTCAGTTTTCGTTACCAGAGACAGAAAATAGTCTTTCTCTCGAAAATTCATCAATTTGTGACGCAGCATTACAATACTTTGTCTATACTACGTAAACGTAGGAAGGCGAGAAAGGGCACCAACGCAAAGGACAGATGGCGTCAGGAGAAGCAGATTTCATCAACGGGTCATGGGTCTGTATGTTCAGAATTTGAAGCTAGGATGTGTCAAAACACACGTCTACCCCATTGCGACATCGACATACCTAAGCTCACTCGAGCGAGATTAACACAAAATTGACAAGAAAATTTCTAAACAAAATATATCACTATATATCAACTTCAAATGTATTTTGTAAGAAAACAAAATGGAAAATCGATGAGCTAGAAAAACAGAACTTAATACTTACGCGTAAATATTAAGTTCTGTTGTTCTAGCCCATTAATTTTCGCCTTCATTACTTCGCCTCTCTGTGTGTCATGAAAACAATGTTAGCTCCAACATCTTGTGAGAAATATTTATTTATTTTTAATTCATTTACCGACATAAATGACTAAAACCAGTATGAAGTATAGGGTGTAGTACAATTTGCCCAAGAATATTTGAGCCTCAATATCTCTATTAAATATAAGCAGTTTTTCACTCATTACTGCACACAAGATACAATTCTTACTTATTTGTGATTTTTGCTGAAAAATTTATCTGTCCGTTTCATCCCAAACATGTTATATTGGGTTCGTATCAGGGGTTTGATTGCACGATTCTAGTACATCGATCTTGTTCTTTTTTAATGTATTCCTAATATGAGTGTCGGAGAGCTTTGGATCGTTAATGTGTTAGATAGATAGATAGATAGATAGATAGATAGATAGATAGATAGATAGATAGATAGATAGATAGATAGATAGATAGATAGATAGATAGATAGATAGATAGGATAGATAGATAGATAGATAGATAGATAGATAGATAGATAGATAGATAGATAGATAGATAGATAGATAGATAGATAGATAGATAGATAGATAGATAGATTTATTAAAGTTCGCTTTGAGCTAATGCTCGGTGGCAAACATTATTACAACTAGATATACGACAATTACAAAACTATTATGAATATTTACAAATATAATTACAATTAGAATTAGAGATTAATATCCTAGTTATAATTAATTTTGAGTTATCTATATGTTGACTTATAGCTTTTCTAACACTTCACTCCACTTCACTTCACTTCATTTCACTGCGCTGCACTACACTCCCCTCCCCTCCCCTTCCGTGCCCCCACCACACTACACTTCACTTCACTTCACTTCACTGTATAAGAGACATGACCATATTATTAATAATACTAACGATTATAATAATGAAACTAATAATAATAATAATAATAATAATAATAATAATAATAATAATAATAATAATAATAATAATAATAATAATAATAATAATGATAAAATTCCCAGTATTATTAATGATGACCTACATAGAATTAAGTATATTTTTAAATTTCACTACATTAGAAGGAAGAGTCTCTAGTGCTTTTGCAGGTAGTTTGTTCCAATCTACTATAGTACGATTCACAAAGGAGAACTTGCCTACATCAGTTCTTTGCTTTCTACATCGTATTTTCCAGGGATGGTCTCCTCTACTTTTATAATCAGGTTTCTGTAATCTTTTACTGAGGTCTGCCCATGCTGAGTCCCCTTTGTATGTCTTGTACATTACGCATAAACGCGCCCGTTCCCGTCTCTTAGATAAGGGTTCCCATTCATCTCGTCCATCAACGCGTCCATGATTTACAAACTTTCCGGCCCGTTTTTGAATTTTATCTAACGCCTCGATTTGCCCTTTTCTGTACGGGTCCCAAAATATTTTGGGGTGTTGAAATAGACACTTTGATTTCCACTTATAATTTATTTCATGGAGCACCATATGCTTTTTTAAAATATTATCGTACACAAAATGTTACATTTTCCTAATAATGTCGATAACGAAGACCTACATAATTTTCACAATGTATCTTCTGTGCTCTGTAGTCGGTACGTAGTACCGTTTGTGGTCTTTTTACTAGTTGGCCAGCGAAGATACCGAGTATCATCAGACGAAAACAAATACTTCTCATGAATTCACGGAACTATTGGCCAGTTTTTGCTATTCAAACTAGCACTCTTTATAGCAAAAGAAGCCTGATCTTCCTATTCTACACAATAATCAGTGGTTTACAAAATGTTGTCTTATTGTTGTCTTCGGCGATTAATCGAGGTTTTACAATAGAAACATGCATTTTTAGACCATAACTCGTTTGTAAATCATTTCTCATAATTTGTGCAGTGGATCCGATACTTATCTCCAATGAATAAATTTATTTTATTTTGCTGTTGTTTTTTAGAGCGCCCAGTTTAAACAAAGTTCGTTTGCACCCAAAACCACATTCTTGTGCAATGGAAACCAACCTGCATAATCTGCTGATATATTGCGATAATGTTGAGTACCTGAGACCGTGATTTGATCTGATTAAATGAATACACAGCACAGCTTGTCTAAAATCAACATAATTTTTATTTTTAAGCAATTCTTAAAGAAAATATAAATGTTTAGCTCAACGTTAAGCTTAGTATATCGCGATTATACTGGTTTAGTGCTATCACAAAATACTTTTAATTTTCAAATAGTAATTTATCTTCATTTATTACAAACTTATTTACCGAACCACGACAGGAACGACAACCACGCGAAGCCATCTGTGTACTACTAAAACAACTTCATTCTTCTATTGCTATTCACTGATAAGTAGCCCTGCCAAAAGAAAACAGTTATAAGGCCGGTTTACGCAGTACAATTTTCGTGCATATTGGACGTACAGCTTACAGCTACAGACAAAAGCTTACAGGCTAACTCAAGAGGCTCTAGCGGCAGAATCGTTCGCTAACGGATTTGTTTACCCGACGGGTCGGTAATCGGCCTTTTCGATTGTGGTTAGGTGTGTCAAGGTGCGAATGTGTTAAGTGATATCGCGATAAACTACCTCTTTCCCTATTACACCTTCCTAATTTTTCTTCTCTATACTCATGGTTAATTAATACGTAAAAAAGATCTCATCCAGAACGCACGCACAGAAATACCGCCACTGAAAGAACTCGGAGGACGCAATTCAGTTGTTTTCCTGCAGACCCCTAGCGGCGTCTTATGGCAATTCATACAGAATTCATGCATAAAACGTACAGACCTTGTAAGCGCGACGTTCGGATTTTATACTTCTAGTTTGGGATCTTGAAGTTTCTGTACAGAAACTGTATGAGAATCTGCACTAAAACTGAACCGTATATACCGGGCCATACAAAATACTTTTGAGCAATGCAGCACACAAGTTGGAAAAGTTGAATACGTTGAGCAAATTGTCATTTGCTTTATAATGCTTTAACTACTTAAAACCATATTCACGCATCAGATATTAAATGTGCAATATTAAAGTTCTAACGGTTCTAACTAAATATCAAAATATAATATAATATAATCAATAACTAAATTCATGCGGTTCTAACTAAAGAAACGGTTAAATACACATACCTCGTTTTAAGCATACTCATGATTTATGGTAGTTCTCAAGTAAGTATTTATTTCAGATATACGTGAGCAGTTGATATGATACCAATTCGTATATCGACATAACTCTTAGCAGTAAAATAAAGTGCAAAGTACCTTCGGGTGAAACCTGTTCCATCTCAAGTGAGGGGATTTCCCTTTATACTGCAGTCAAGACACGCGGGAGCTCTGTTCGTCCAATACATGATTCGGGAAGTGCTGTTGTCGGGGTTGTTATCCGTTTCCTTCTTGTCTAGAAATAAATATGTTCCAGGTTTTTAAGAAAACCTGTTTGTGTGAGTACATGCAGTAGAAACTTACACGTCGCGAGGGATTAGTTTGTGACTCTGTACTCAAAGATGGATTTAAAGAAAGGGCAAGTAGTTTCGCAGAACTCTTCCGTCCCAAATACACTTTTGAAAAATAACAGGGGAATTTAATTATATGATTATTATTTAATGCCTAAATATTTTAACATAAATATCAACGGTGGATCCACAGAGAAATTATTTAAAATCTCTTCTGCCCACAACGTGACAAAATCTTAAAGAAAGAATTTTCCAGCAAGTAGTTCCTTTTCTACAAATATTTTTGATAAAGTTTTAAATCTGATTGATTAGAAATATATTATTGATATAGTAATGGATGTTATAATATCGGTCGACTAATATTAATATGAATTAATATGTTCTTAACTTTTAATTTTATTGTCCTCTTCAGCGTATGCATTAAACTTAATTCCCTTTTTAATTCAAGTTCAACTCCTGCCTTTCTAAGTACAATTCAAAGTGTAGTTCGTTTACATTTCTTTTCTTTACAGGAGATGTTGCGGCCGTGAAGAGTTATTATCGCCATTTATCAGAAAACGCTAAGGTACGTGATTCTTTAACCATTCATATCTAGACACAAAAGAGTACCATAAATTTCAGTGAATCTCACAAAAAGAATCAATACATAACTAACATGAAATGTTACTAATTAATACAGAGTCTCAGAAGAATAGAGACGTAAACGACAAAAATTAAATCATGAGGAAATCCTGCACTACGAAGCAACTTACTCTCGTACTCGAATTCGTTGACGAAAATTAGTGCAGTAAAATTAATTTAATTAGATTACTTCACTTATTTTTATAGAGATATATTGATATCTCAGAATAAATGTTACAAACATTTTTAGGGCAAACAGAGGGGTCGAAAAGGATCAATTTTTCGTCAATGAGCATGTAAGGGGAAATTCCATATAACGGAGTTACGCATGTGACACTTTCCCCTGATTTTTAGGCAACTTCTTATGCACAGACATTCGCCAGGTCACGTTTTGACGCCATCAAAAAATTTAATGTAGTACCTGCCGAACATCTGTGTATGCGGAGTGTCTAACAGTCAGGGGCAAATGTCAATGTATACATGCTTATAATTCCATTACATGCAATTTTTCACTATATGTTTAAGGGCAAAAATGCTCACCATTGTGACCCATCTACATGCCCTAGACGTTTGTAACATTTATTTAGAAAAAATCTGTATAATGAAGAGAATGAATCTGAACATATATCAAATTTTGTAAGGATATGTTGGAGAACGGACTGTCGCGGACTGACTACAATATCGTTTTTCTGTTGCAGTGCTTGTTGAAGTGTGTGTACGAACAACTAGGTATCATTCGTGACAATCACTTCATTGATCAAAAGGAGGGACTTCAGTTATTTCATCAATACTTTGCCCATGATAAAATGACGCTGAAGCTTGGAATGTTAGTGGTGGGCAAATGTTTAGCGCGAGGTAAGAAAATACTGTCAACTTGTTATAAATAAAATTATTTAATAATAGTATGAAATCATTTAGATATTTATTTCTGCAGGTAGGTATATACAACCTGGTGGCAGAACACTACAATAATACAAATAGGAATATTAACTTTAAATTACTTAACAATGTAACTTTAAATTATTTAAAGACATAATAATATTAATAATAACAAAAACAATAATAATAATAATAATAATAATAATAATAATAATAATAATAATAATAATAATAATAATAATAATAATAATAATAATAATAATATGCTAACAATAAAAGCAGTAACTACATTTTATGGATGACCTGCACAGTTATTTTAAACTATTAAATACAAGACTACACGACTTTTTAATTACACTTCACTTCACATTTGAAATTAATTTCCCTTTCCACTTCTATACTGCACTACACTGCACAACACGTCACCACACTTCAATACAATACTACTTTGAATATAATTATATATTTAATACAGGAACGCATTTAATAGTAATTAACACAATAATAATAATAATAATAATAATAATAATAATAATAATAATAATAATAATAATAATAATAATAATAAAATCAATAAAAATAACAACAATAATCAAATAATAACTGATATAATAATCCTAACTTACTAAATTAATAAAGTTTACAAATACCATTAGTTAATTAATTTTTAAATCTTTGAACACCTAGAGGAAAGGGTTCCAAGGCCGTCGCAGGTAACTTATTCCAGTCCGTTATTGTTCTATTTGTAAATGAAAATTTTCCAACATCTGTTCTCTGTGGCCTAAACTGAATTTTGTGATTGTGATACCCCCTACTAAAGTACGAAGGTCTATCCAGTCGGATGTAGATATCTTTCCAAGCTGGATAACCGGCATACGCTTTGTACAGGGCACAGAGTCTTGCCTTGACTCTCCTAATTTCTAGAGACTCCCATTCTACATTCTTCCTACTGCTTCGGAAATTAAATTTATACGCTCTTCTCTGTACTCTATTCAAATATTCCTTTTGGGAATTTCTATAAGGGTCCCAACAAACAGCACCGTATTCCATTAATGGACGAACTAGACATAAATAAGCTAATTTTCTCACTTTCGCAGTACTGTTTTTTAGTATTTGCATAGTAAAATGCAAGGACCTCCAGACTTTCCCTACGACACAGTTTACCTGATTTTCCCAACTCAATTTGCTATCAAAAATTATCCCCAGGTACTTACAAGACAAGACTCTTGGAATATTTTCATTGCCTAAACGGTATTGAGTTTCATTATATTTGCGGCCCCTAGCAAACGTGATGGTTTTGCTTTTCGAACTGTTTATTGTCATGCCATTTTTTCCGACCAAAAATGTAATCTATCTAGATCACCCTGCAAAATATCCTCGTCTAACGTTTGATTGAATAACTCGATATATTATACAGTCATCTGCAAATAGACGTACCTTTAAATATAAATTGTCTGGCAGGTCATTCACAAACGCGAGAAACAGGAGAGGTCCAATAATGCTTCCTTAAGGGATCCCTGAAGTTACCTTTGCTTGAGTCGAAAATTGTTGTCCAACTCGTACTTTCTGTTTCCTATCTCGAAGAAGCTCGTCAATCCACGCCACAACTCTGGGGTCAATACCCGATTGCATTAATTTATGAACCAGTTTATCGTGTGGAACAACATCAAAATCCTTCGCAAAATCTATTATTACGGCGTCCACCCTCCCGCTATTATCAACTTCATCAGTTATATCCTGAAACAATGATACTATCTGACTCTCGCAAGAGAAACCATTCCTAAATTGGCTGTCCCTGCCAATAGCCATTCTTTTCTTTCCCATTCTTGTCTAATATAGCTAGTTATCAAGTGTTCCATTAGCTTACATACAACTGACGTGAGACTTACTGGTCTATAATTAGCTAATACATTTCTGTCACCACTCTTGAAAATCGGAACAACGGTAGCTAGCTTCCAATCATCGGGCACGCTTGAATCGTTGATCGAAACCTGAAATAATCTTGTCAGATACGGTAATATTGCGTCTCCACCGAGTTTAATTATGTCAGTTTAGATATTAATTAAATTGAACGTATCAATTAATTCATAAAGCTAGATAATAATACTTTTTTAATTAATCCACATTTACATTAGACTAACATGCAATATTTAACACATTTCATAATAAAATATTCCTACATTTTGTTCTAAGCAATACCTAGAGGAATGAAATGAGATCGGATGCCAGACAAAATACTTTACATTATTGTTTTGGATCTCACAAAAATGATTTTCATGTGTTAATAGAAAGGTATTAGTGTTGTGTACAGCTAAGATAATTTTGCCTGGTGCTTTCTATTTGCATGAGTGTACTTATACATGCCTAGTTCACTGATTTACTACATTAATTTTCTCAACAGCATTTACTTTCTCGCATTATTTCTAAATTTGCAATTTTCGAAAATTTAGAATGTTCAACTAAAATTAGACCCGCGCCATTCTTTTAAGCACCCCTTCTTCTATCCATGGAAAATGTAAAGAAAAACTTGGAGCGTTTTTTAACAAAAATGTTAATTATTTTAATTGCATATATTTCGCGCCAAATTACACGAAAACTACTGATATTTTCGAAACATTGAACATATTAACTTCATTAAAGATCCATCTTTAAGGAATTGATTTCATTAAGGAAAAACTCTATAGCTTCAATGTTATAGTTGTAAAAAGACGTCCAAAAACTTGCACTTTTTTCATTTTTCCGAAAATTCGGGATTTCAACGAACATGACACCATTCTCGTAAGCGTTCTTTACGCAATCCTAAGACAAAGTTTGAGAACAAAATTGGTGCCTTTTTGAGAAAATACTGAAAATGTATTTGAAGCTTTTTGTAAAGTACTGTCGTCACAGTACAGTAGAGTACGTCACTCAAAAATCAAAATATATGTTTAAAACTCCCAAAGCCTCCACTTCTTTCACAACAATTTGGGGACTATCAAGCGTTGATTACAGACGGACAGACGTTTTGCCGTCAATCTATTTTTTGGTATCAAGGACCCACTACACATGGATTCTGACTACACTACGTGTTAAACTATTTTTTTCTTACATAACAATAGGATTTATCCACTCTAGATGGTCAGATAATAGAGCAAGTGTCACATTTTAATTTCTTGGACTGTGACATCAGCTATGAAAGGGAAAATCATGTGAAAAATAAACTAAATAAATATTAAATGATGTGTGGAACTCTTCAAAGAAGTTTTAAAAAAACAATGAAAGGAAATAGAATGGAATTTTATCAAGTAATGGGAGCACCATAATTAACATACGGAAGTGAATCATGGAGTTTAACAGCAGAAGAGCACCAACGAATACAGACAGCAGAGATGAAATTTCTAAGGAGAGTGAAAGGTTGCTCGACATTAGATCAAATAAGAAATGAGATAAGATCTGATGTAAATACATATCCCATGAATGACTGTATTAAAGAAATTAAACAACGATGGATACAACACATAAATAGAATGGATAACACAAGCATAAAAAATCAATATTATCATCTTATAAACCTGTAGGAAGACGAGAAATAGAACGTCTAAGGTAGAGATGTTGGAGTGGAGAAAGACTACTTCCATTCAGGACGAAATAGCGAAGCCTTCTATCTCAGGAAAGAGACAAGATTTTGTTAGCCAGGAGACTGACGATGCCTTTTCCACGGCGTCCCCTTTGAGAATATCTGGAAACATGCCGTGTAAACGCTTCTGGGTACATTTTCTCGGCCTATCTTCTTTGGCGAAAATTGCTCTATGGAAATGGCATCATTGAGATTCAGAGGCGAAAAATTGATCGTGGCACAAATTGCCTCATACACAGCCGTCGTTTTTTGAAGGAATAATTTGCGAAGATTGTTGGTTTATTTCTCGCACAAGGTCCCAAAATTTAGAAGACCTAAACCCCCTTCGTTCATAAGTGTAGACGTGCCATTAAACTGTTGGGATATGTTTATGCGGTACTTGGTAAGAATGGCATTAAGCTCCTGCAATGCAATTGCTTTCCAGTGAAGAACGCCAAAGACAGTCACAGACATTGCCAAGTGTTGATGGCTAATATCTTTCCACTTAAAAGAATTTTACAGTTTTCTGTTCTCTAAGTTGTTGTTATTATTATTATTATTATTATTATTATTATTATTATTATTATTATTATTATTGTAGTATACGAAAGATTAAAAAAGTTGGGATTCAAGGAATGATTCCTTCATTTTTAACCCCCAAAACAGGGATATCGGTAAAGCGGTAGGTATCCAGTTCCATAGCTTCTTGCACAAAACAAGAAAATCTACATTATATTCTTAAACACACGGGAGAAAAACGGAACAAATAATTCTCGAGTATCATAATGAATTTACAATTTTCAATGGAACGAATAAGATGTTTCAGACATGAGATCAAAATAAACCCGAGAATCATTGTGGTAAACGATAACATATTACAAGTAAACTAAATTCAATAATCAGCTCCATATTATCCTTTACAAAATCGTTACCATGACTAAATGTCCTTAATGAAAGACGTTTTACACCTACATTTCCCTTTGAAATGGATAAATGGTAAGTTACTGTCTGTTGCCAGAACGATGAATATCCACACTTCCGTGTTTAAAACCCATCCTAGCAGTTGATTCAATTAGAGAGAGAGAGAGAGTTCGGGGCAATTATCAGCCTAAATTAGCGTGTGTCATCAAAGGGTGTAGCGCGCTAGCTCATGTCCGTGGTTAATAACAGGTGATCAGTCACCACCTCTCGTGGGACACTCCGGAGTATTTCTACCTCACTCATAATACAGCACCCCATTTATGTATATTGTAAAAGTTGATACTGACTTTTAAGACCTTAATTATGGGTCCTTGTCGTATTAGCATTTACGAGTGCATACAAAATATTCCTCTATGAAGAAAATGGTAATCATATTTACATAGAGCGGAAAAGAAATTCATAAAATTGAATGTGCTTTAATGCATAAGAACGTCAAAAATCCAGAAAAATGGGGATCTGAACCCTTTCCGATTGTTAAATTGTCCAATAAAATGAACGAATTAAATCAATAAAAGGTTAGTAGATGTTTCCAACATAAAAAGCCTTCGAAATATCATTCATAATTCACTCTGAAGGTTACAGAAATTATTATATTGGTTATGATTAGAGACCGGAAAAATATTAGTATGAAACGTCAAAATAGATAGTACATATTGAAGTAATATCAATAACAGAAACATCAATTCGACTTGCCGGAACTGCTAAGGTGAAATTATTGGAGTGTCAAGATTCAAAGGGTTGTGAGTTCAGCCCCATTTGGGCATGTGTGTATTTTGTGTATGTGGCTACCATTACAATTCCACTTTAACAACAAATAAATTGACCATTGTAGAAATCACGACCGTTAATACGTAGTAGGAAAATGGATCACGTGATCCATTTTCCTACAACAAATAAATTATTAAATTAATATCCCTTTCAATTTCAACGAATGAGTGCATAATAAAATAAATTTTAAAATACATTTGTCGTACAAGTTGTGTATAAATAATAAGCTAATTGCAATAAATGGCACTAATTTACAATCATTAGATTGTAAGCGATTAAGCGATGAAAATTATGATCAGTATTCGTCTTTCAGATTCCAATAACAACAACAAAAAACATTTACGAGTACTGAAGTTATAGATGATTATACTACTATCGAAGTTAACACCAACAGCGTTGAGCTATACATTTGGTATGCATCAAGACGGTGTCTCCCCCAAAAATATTGTTTCTTCTTACCGTCTCCTCCCTGCTGACCAATCAGAAGGTGCGATATAATGATAGCATCATGGGAAGCGCTGTCTTGTGCACTTGTAGCGCGAACACCTTATAATTTATAATTAAAGGGAAATAAGGCATTCTTCAACTGCAGCTTTTGCTGTTGACCACACACAGATGGTCAGGACAGACGAATGGACGGACATAGGTTGTGCCGCCAATCGATTTTTCGGTATCAAAGACCCAGAAAATATGGATTCTGACTTCATAACGTGTTAGATGAAGTAACTTACTACATATAGAAACAAGATTTATCCACTTTGTCGTTACCAGGGCCGACAATAAGGGTTTTTTGTTGATAAATCGGTGATTTTCGATGCACGATATAAAAACTTCTTTCGAAGTAAGGCGCGAAAGTAAAATGTAAATTAGGAGATTATGATGTACAAAAAGATTATTGCAACGCATTATAATGGAACTTAACTCGGAAACAATGAGCCCTAGGCTCTTAATATCATGTTTTCGTGCCTCTAAAGGAACACGAGTTCTGAGGGAACGTTTTGGGACACGGGTGGACAGATGGAAAGCAGGGGAGTGTAACGAAGGCAGTTAATGAACAGATAGAGAATATGTGGGGACATGTATGGCAAAGAAGGGGGAAAGACTTGGATAGGTGGTAGAGAGGTGGAGCCTGAAAATTAGAATGGCTTCTTGGCACAGCATCGTGTCTACGATGCTCTAACGCACGTTAAGGGGATGGTCTTTAAAGTTGGGTTCTACAATAAAAAAAAATTCAGTTTGAAACAATTATTATTTTATAAAGTGCGGCGTTTTCGCACGGACCCAGCTAGTTTTCAATACATGCAGCATATTGGTCATTTCTGTGCATATTTACTTCCATTAATTATCTGGAGATAAATATTTTCTTAAATAATGTATGTCTCTCATTTGCAGTATATTTAAAAGAAATGAAAATTTTAATAAATTCCCAGGAGTCACAATGTAACGAAAACCAGTCCAGGCGTGGGCGAATGGTAAAGTTATTATAGAGAATAAGAGAAATAGTCATTTATAAGCAATACTGAAGAAAATATGCTGATTGTATAATACTGAATAGTTATGAATAGTACTACTAAAAAATAATGCGTAATACAGCGTTAAGCAAAGCAGCAAAGTTATCTTCTGTTTACAGAAAACAAATACCTTGCTTTGAACGCATATTGAGTAATTTTTTGTGAGATCTCTAAGAAAAGGTAAACAACTTCAAAACATAAGCAATTCGTCTAATAACCTAACACTATCTAGTGATAACTAATGTAAGATTGATTAATAACTAATATTTTAGTATTGCATGAATGAAATGGTTGAACATCCCACTCCATGACGCTTCCATCCGTGCACAGGTCGCAGCGCCTCGAATCCCTGTCAGGGGGCGTACCAGGCGCGAATCTGCTTCCTGGCCTTCCGCCTGTGAGGCGAGGGCGTCCGCCTTCTCGCCGCGGAAGGCCCTTCCTCCCAGCCTGTGCCGCCGCCACCGCCGCCGCTGCCCCTCTCGCTGGCCCCCCGCCGCGCCGCGATGGGCTGAACCGCCCGCGCCGGTTGCCTCGCTGGCGATCGCCCGGCCCTCGCCGGCACTCCGCAGAGGACGCGCAGCAGACAGGCGCAGCAGACAGGCGCAGCAGCCCCGCGTCTCTCGGGAGGACCCGCTTCCAGAAGGAACGCGTGTCCCCAGGGGACGAACCCACACGCAGCGAACCCACACGCGATTTTATTTCTTGTGTTTTATTAAGATATTAATGCAGGTGCTTCGGCGTTATGACTCTTGCGTAATTGCTACTTTTGGAGGTTTCAAATTTGCATGGTTTAAGTCTGTGCTTTCAAAATTCAATAATTTTCTGTTTAGCCATGCGTATACATTAGAACGCAACTTGATTATTCACCTTGGAATTTGACATATCAGAAATTATTTTCTTACAGAAGTTCATGTCATTCAGATACCAACGACAAGTGATTTTAAGTACGTCAATTTTACATCTCCTATGTAGTACAACTTTTGATTTTGAAGAATTCATTGTTTTTCCAATTTATTATCTTCTCAGAGGAATAAAATTAAAAACATAAAATACGTAAGTATCCTTCTGATAGTTATTTTGTTCACTGCCCCAAAATATGTTTGTAACTTTTATAGAGACGACGAAATAAAAATAAGTGATACTTTCACAAGGAAATTTTCACTGCCGGAAGAGATATGAAATTCACACGGACAAATGAATTCAACGCCATGCTTTTACGGCCAAGTTCACAATTCCGCATTTTATGACCTTCGCAGTGTTGTATCAGACTGACGCGAAAAGACCATTTGAGAAATGTCAATATTCTTGGGTACAAAAATTGTCGTCGCAATGCGTCGGGATAACTCGAATGAAACATGAAAATCTTCGAGGAAGCCAAGATTTACGCGGGAATTAACTTCAAGGTGTTGACGTTTGCTTAGGACTTTGGCGAGTCATCTATTAAAAATTTAATGGGATGTTCTGGTAAGAAAACATCAAACTGGTATTTCAAAACATCGTTCGTAATGGTTCCTTTCCGATAATAAATGTGTAAAACCGAAAATGGAAATAAAAATTATTGCATTTAAATATTTGGCACATATAGAATAAACCGATACAAAATTATAAAAATTATTCAATTTACATATTGTTAATTTAATATCAAATAAATAATCAGAAAAAGAAGAATCGAGTAACAAGAACTTCTAAAATATCGGGAAAAATAACAACTATATGAAGTTCCCATACGAATAATATTTTTTAAAAAATGAATAATCATAATCATAATTTTTATGCAATAAGAGTCTTACCAGGACAAAAGTTACGATTGTGAATCAAATTTATGTTAGACAAATTTCTTTCAGATCTTACATGTGTGACGGCTAGAAAAATTGAACTGCTTGTCTGGCCGAAACGGGTATTTCTCGATTTCAATTTCTCATACGGAGAGTAATTACTTCATCAATTTTGACCCAATCTCAAAGGCGTACTTTAAATAATTATGGAAATCGAATATGGGCAAAGTAACAGTGTGTCATTCTAGTAAATTTGATTCCTAATTTGATTAAACAAGAGCAATTATGCGAAAGCTGAGGTAACAGTAGTATCTTATAAATATATTCTGTGATATTCTTTTAGAGCAAAGAAGAGCTTCTAAATGAAATTCCACTTAGTGTAGAATAAACTAACAAGTATGGGTGATTTGCAATGTGTGTATTTTGAAAATTATGGAGTGACTATTTATTTTATTCTCCTACACACAGAAAAAAATTCTTCAATGCAAACGTTCCAAGAAAGGGATTGCTGTTTTCATTTCAATCGACTAGAATTCTTTGTTTAGTTTTATGGATATAACTACACAAATTTCTCCTAATTTTTAAAGAAGAAACGTGAAAAAATAAAGTAAATAATTCGAATTTGACAGAAATATTCTAGAAGAAAAATGGTATTTCATCAGGAAAATGTATCTACAAAAATATTTTGAGAAAAAATCCCAAAACTTCTAAAGCACCTCTATTTAGCAGTTTTCTCACAATTTAATTGTTCAAAAGTACGCGAAAAGAACTAATTCGTTTTCAACGAAATATTATTTCTATAGATTTCCTGACCGTTTCTATGATTCGCCATTTCCAGGCTAAATTTAAGTTAAACTCAGTATTTGTGTGTTTACGAGAACGTGTCAAAAACATTATCTTACCCATTTAAGGAAATTCTTATAGGAAATATCAGTTCTGCACTCAAACATACACATCTCTAAGCATCAAGCATAATTCTCTCTAATTTCTGTTGCATTGGAAATATAAACACGCAAACGAGCAATAAACGAAGATTATACATTAAGATTATTTATTGAACAATTTTGTGGACTCACTTTCTCAGTCTTACGAAATTAAAAATCAAGGTGAAAATAAAATTACAATATTTAATTGTATATTGGGAAGTAAATAGTGTGGTGGTGTGAAAAATAAAAAAAAATATTGTCAGGACTTATAAAAAAATTAGACTTTTAAAATAAATATACCGGTAATTTGAAAGCTAAACTTTTGAAATATGAAAAATTAGATCTTAACAAAACGTATTTTTAGATGAACTACTTAGACACTAAAATGAAAGGTAACAAAAAAACACGATTTAAAAACTATGATACGTATGTAAATATATAAAATAAATTTCTTCTTCGACATCAAAATTTTCTGATAAACTTATGTAGAAAAATGCAAGGTGAAACTTCTCAAGATATTTGTAGGTGACAAAAACTCCTGTGAATCATCCAATTGACAAGTTTCTGTTATTTACCCGAGAACACAAAAGCATGTTTAATCTTTTTTAACTGCGAGTGTTTTTCAGCTCTCTTTTATGTATACACAATATTTTTCCAATTTTATTTTTAAATAAAATATTCAATATTATGATTTTGTGCTTGTGAAGTGCATTGAATTATACTTTTGTATAAAATGCAACTAGCATTTTGCATTGCATTAGCCATGCGTTCATTTCATTGTTTAATGAATTATACCAGTAGTGTTTAATGTAAGAAATTTTATTTCCTGCCACGCCACGCCACGCCACGCCACGCCTGGCCTACCCGCACCAACCCTCTCCGCTCACCACCAACCGTCTGCTCCCGCAATGCCACTCCTTTAAGGGGTCGTCCATAAATTACGTAACGCTAAAGTGGCGGGTGAGACAGCGTTACGCTGCATTACATAGGGGTAGGGGGAATTAGTTTAGGGTTACGTTACATTGATATTCCTTTTTTTACATTTTTCATCATTTGCTGAAATAATTCATTTTTTGAAGTCTTGTACTAAAAAACAAATATTAACTAATCAATTGGTTTTAAAACATAAATTAATTAAAGTTATTTTATGTAAATTGTTGCAATAAATGGAAATATTTTTTCATCCATTTTATATTGAATCTGCAAAATTACAGGTGGGGGGGCGAGTTCGCAAGCGTTACTTAATTTAGGGGGTTCAAGCTCGCGTTACGAGTGCGTTAGGGGGAAGAGGGGGTACTCCAAATTTGCGTTACGTAATTTATGGACGGTCCCTAAGGTGTATCAGTACAGAAAATTTCATGAAAATCGCATTATCGATTGAAAAGTTTTCTCGGGACATTAATACTTTTAATAGTAAGTGGTCTATTAGATAATTCCATTTTCATGTCAGTTCGCTTCCATCAGATTTCATCCCTACTTAATTCTTTACCTACATACACCTCTTGTTCTCTCTTCAATTTTTTTCTTTCACCCTAAATACTATAATATGCGGTAAGTATGAACATTTAATGCAATCTATTCATCTATTAGTTAATTTATTTTCAAATAATGAATATAATGACAAATTACATGTATATTGTTAATGCAAAACAAAATCTACATGGAATATCTTTATAACGACTTCAGCATCAACTCGGCACTAATCGAAAAAAAAATACAAAAACAAAATACAAAATCAAACCTTTGCAAGGCCCAAGTGAAGTAGCTGACACTTTTAATGGACTCTTGTCGCAAATGGATGAAAAATGAATATTTCTGTATTCACTTAACAATAAGACAACAACCTAACATTATGTAACACAAAACATCAGTTTTACATTTTTGTAAGAAACAACTCTCCTTTAAATATTTAAACCCATTATTCAAATTGAAAATAAATTCTCAGCAGGACTGGACAACATTGAAGATATTCTTTTCAAACTAAGTGCTTCATATACATCTCGTATTTGCAATTACTCCTTCAGAACATATAATTTCTCAAAAATTGTATAAAAGAGCAAATATTGAGCTATTGTTTAAAAAGTACTATACTTATGTTCCAATGAATTACAGACCTACATCCTTACTGTCAGGATTTTCAAACATTCTAGAAAGAATTTTCAATAATATTGAATTGAATGTGCCTTATTTTACGTGGCGAGACTCAGGCCATGAGGCTCTTCCGCCTGACCACGCAACCAACCATGGGAGAAAGAAGGTATTACTTGGGCGACGTAACAGGCGATTTGAATTTAGCTCAGGCATCATTTAGGCTTGAGGATCTATTACATGCAGTAAAACTACTAACATGGGACAGCCGGCTTTACTTTCCCTCCGAAGGAAGGCGTACGAAGGATTTTTCGCCCTTAAAAATCCACGGCTTCGATCGGATTCGAACCCGCAAACTTGGGTATAAGAGTCCGATACTCTAACCGTTACACCATCGCCGCCGCAAGTTTTTCAATACAGTTTCTCAATACAAATAATAACCTCACAAATGACCACATCGACACGATTTCGGGAACAGCAGATCCACAAACGCAACCATCTCTCCTTTTAGAAAAAGTACTTTTAAACATACTGAAATAAATCGTTCCCAGGCAATTAAAGACAATCAGTATTTTCAAAAAACAATGTATTTATTTAAAAGATAATTCTCATTTCATGGCTAGGTTATTCACATTATCAGGTCCTGGGAGATGCGGGGACAGACTTAGCATCATGAGGAGGTTGCACTGAGGATACGACATGATGTCGTTTCAAAAAAAATCGACGTTTTTACGTTTTCAATATTTTGTTAGTGAATGAAAAATTCCCATAATTATCATATTGTAAAAGTTAAAAAATTAAATAATAACTTATGATACCACTGTCAGTTTGTATTCGAGCCAAAGGAACGCTGTTTCTCCTTTCATTCAACGTATTTTTTCTTAATTATAATTTAACTTTGCTTTCAGTTAAATCTTAATTATAAATTAATAAACATGGTCAAAATGAAATGAAATTTTTGTCACGAATCGAATTTAATTTTAAAGGTTACTATATCACCTTTTAATTGATATTGTAATACCCATTGATATTTAGTAACATCAATGATTTGATATGGATGTCGCATCACTAGCCTACACCTAAGTCACATCACTAAGCTGCGCCCAGGAATCTTAGAGCAGCCCATAGTGGCCAATGAAACCCCACGTGTCCCATGATCTTTAATACAATTCGAACATTTATTTCATTAATTGAATTGCCTTCTATTTTCAATTTAATCTTTCAAAAATAATTTTTCAACTACCTTTTTCGACGGTTATTTTCAAAATACGTGAGTAATAATGCGCATTATGTCATATTCTATGTCAGGTTCTGAGATTTCTGAAAAGCACCCTAAGAGCCGATGTGAACAGTCGATCGCCGAAGGATATACTTAGTCTTATATAAATGTATCAATAATATAAGACACTGCCCAAAAGGACAAAAGTCACTAACTGCGACGTGTCTGTCTGTCCTTTGCGCGACAGCCCGCGTACGGGCCATGGCGCCTACCAGCCTGACCTCGCGGTCATGATTAAGGGATACGTGTGGTTAGCACGAAGACATCCCCATGCCGTATTCTGGTCTTCTTAACCTGAGAAGTGAATATTCTCATCGTTACACAGCAACATATATGGCGACATTGCACAAAATAAACTTGGCCGACCGGGAATCGAACCCGTGACCGCGTCGTGGAAAGCGAGCTCGCTAACTAATGGGCTAAACCGCTACGGCAACTACGACGCACGGTGGTGCATTTTCCCGAAATCCTGGCCAAAACCTCAAAAATGAAATCGCGTTTACTGAACTTTTGCAAATACTACGACACATTGTATACTTGGGGGCATCTGTTTCTGCCCACTTCGTGCCTCTGGGTCGATTCCCCTGGCACCAGTAGTCACCCGAACTTACCCTTCGCGGCGTTCGGTAGACCTGCAGTGTCAGAGCATCACAGGGAGACCATCTTTGTTTGTAAGTAGTGACCATACAAAGTTGTGTAGAGAAAGCTGGCAGTATGGATTCTCTTCCTGAAGGTTTGTAGAGTATTTTCATGTCTGTTTTATAATTTATTAATGCATAATACCGACGTAGGATGAAATATTAAAATGCATCAAATTAATACAACAATTTTAAATACTCGTAAGTTCACGTTGACTGAAAGTTACCAATTTCGCGGGATTCCGCAATGTTTCTAATTTCATTTACTAGCTGAATCCATCCTCTTTCGAATCCAGTTGTAAAATCATACCCCAACTTGCCCCATTAGTAACTACAAAGAATTAACTTTTCGTCCAGCGCGCGTGACCCCCGAATATGACTCGTCGAGATCCGTCCTGAGAACGGGAATTGCTTTTAAAACGCAGTTCCTAGGGAAGAAATTTTGATTTTTTACTGAAATAACAAATTTACTCAATATAATAAAAAAATGAATATTTTAATTTATGTAATAAATGATGACTATTTACATACGACTATTACATAAACATAACATTTACGTACGTTACATCTTCTGGACTGGATTACGCACATTTTATTTCATTACAAATTTTACATAAAAATAATATTTTCATAATATGTCTCATCAAAACTCGTCCTCAGGAAGGGTGTACGCTCGATGAAAGGTCAAATACGTACGTGATATCAAAGAAACTCATCCTAACAGTTTTTAAATGTTTAAAAATTAAATCGAAAATTAATTGATCGGAAAGTAATATTTGTTTACGTAACTCCTAAGTTACATACCAACAATTAGTTCTATTACATTGTTATTGTTATAAAATGAGTATTATATTGTTTTCAATGAAGTAATACTGTAACTACTGTTTTAATATGAACAAGAAACGCATTCAAATGCAATTGAAAGGAAAAGATGGGTCTGAATGTAGAGCTTTCCAAAGAGGATTAGGGTAATAGCAACGACGGTAATTCAGCAAGACACTTTTTTGAGAAATCTAAAGATTCCTCAGAAATAACGAGGATAGATAAGAGAATAATTAAGAGATCAAGAAAAATTTTATTGGCAATGTCCAGTGGACACGCCATCAGCATTCTTTTTTTAGTAGTACGCACTGGAAACTGCCAAGAAATATGTTTCCAAATATTCATGGTATTACATGCCTAGACTCTATTCACAAAGATATAAGACGGTATGGAGAAGGATTCTCGCGAACATGTTCAAGATTACACACAATTCAGGACATGTTTAATCGCCTGTTTAGATCTTCTGTTCCTTTGATTTCCAGCTTGAGAGATCTTCCCAAAAGATAGTTAAAATTCTTGAAACAAACAAGCTTTGTCTCATTTGCCTGAGACCGATATCACCAAAGGGAGAAATGTGCCCTAGTGAAAAATATGCTCCTTTCCGGTTCTTCGGACACTGTACCTGTAAATGAATTTTCTCTGGCAGAGGGCATCGTATGGCATTAATACGATGCTTCTTTATGCCAAATGTTATCAATTAATATGTAAGCAATTCCTACGGTTTTCTAAACTCAATTTTGTAAATTGATAAAATTTAACCAAGTTTATATAAAAAATATATATTTATATTTTACAGAATTAAGCAGTGAATTATTCTGGTATTGTTCCCAGCTCTATTACATTTTTAAGATAATCCAAAATAATTTTGGTCGTCGTGGAAAACATATATAGCTCTCAGAGGTTTTGGCCAGGAAATCGCCAAAATGCACCACTGTGCGACGTGACGAGACCAAAAAAGACAAACATTTTAAGGAGGAATACTCCAGGTACGCTCAATACCCAGGAAGGACTATGAGAGGTATTGCGAAGGCGCAACAAATTAAAAAAAGTGCACTTTACTGAGCATTCTAATATTCTTTTTTATTTATTCTAATATTCCTTTTTCTTCTTCTTTTATTATTTCCTTCACTATATTTAGTGAAGGACAATTATAAATGTAAAATAATATAGTTTTTTACAAATTTTCTATATTAAAGAAAGTCATTCAATATGTCAATTGTTTAAGTATAGTTATAAATATTAACCATAAGTCAACAAATAAAAAAGGATTTTAAATTCGGCATAATTAAAAAAGTCTTTATAAGAAAACAACAACAATTGTACCCTGTCCCCTCCCCCGAAAAGAAATCGGTTCGTCTCTACATATATACAGGTCTGCATATTCTTTTATAAGGGCCCACGCGTCTTCTTTCTACGGGCCAGGAATTTTCTCACGGCGACCTTGGTACATATTTAGTACACGCTTTTCACTCTGAAACTACAATTTATCAACAGAATAACCTATTAGATGATATAATTTAACAATAAACTGGGCCATCATAAGGCACAGCAAAGCTATAACCACAATTCATTTATCTAAAAATAAATTGAAAACTTTCCTGTTTAATAAGTTCTACAATGTGAAGGAATGCAACATTCACAACGCTACTAATCTTTAAAACCAGTGGAGCCACAACAGCACATGCGTTCTTGTATTATTGGTAAATGTTACGTAATATTGATATTGCAACTTCAGTCCCACTACAGACATCATTTAAAATTCCTAAAAAGTGATAACCCAAAAGTTCGAAAAACTGCATGTCCTCAACTTTTAATTCAAAGATTCTCATGAAAATGGCTTTCTGTCATTGAATTCAATGTATTGTGATCTAGTCTTCCAAAACATTAAAAAGCAATTTGCGCGGGCTGGGATTTGAATGCGGTCAGCTAGGCTCAGAAGACGTTTCTCTACGCTACTGATTCTAGTGTCATGCACTGTCTGCTTCAAAACTATAATGAATTCTTAATGTTGTGACGATTCAATCACATTGTTACGATGTAACTCAATATTACGCGAAAATTAATATTCTTTTTAAAACAGTATACATAAAATGATTTAAAAGTCTAATATTGAAGAATACATTGCATTGAGAGAAACCTCAATCTTTAATAATGAGTTACAGGAGGGTGTTGAAAAAAGTGACCTTTTGTAAATTTCAAAATTCCAGAGGTTATGACCTATGCCATATTATTACGCTAACTTTGCTCTACTCGAGCAAAACAAAATTGAGCCGTTTTTGAAAAATCTTACATTATTGTACACAAGCATTATAAATGACCTTTTCACAAGAAATCGTTCATACTCTGGCGTTTTACGGCACAAATGATGACGTATTAGCATTTTACGGCACGAATGATTGCCTCATTACACATTCAGCCAATCGCAGCGAGAGAATCATAGGTAGGTAGCGATAAACGGAACAGCCGACCACAGTTTTCTCGCACAGATGTCAAACACCCGTAATGTCACAAGAACGTTGTTTCGCAAAATTAAGTTTGATTCTTTTATAAATTTATAATGCTGTTATAAAAATAAAAAATAATAATACTTATTGAGTCACATATACAATTATAGTCGTGTATGACGAGTCAAATGTAATGTATGTGGAGGGGGTACAATCGCATGCATCTTCTTGAATGCGAGAGTGAAGTTACATTTATTGTCCAGAAGCAAAACAAGGGGCCATCTCAGCATTTGCTCAAAGAACCAGGGGAACTGGACAAAAAATCTGATCGAGATTGGGTCATTCACTCCTAATGTCGCTCGTTTTCAAAATATGTACTCATGTAATAAAATTTAGCATTATAAACTAATTGCATAAAGTACTATTTTAATTCCCACGATTTCCCTCCAAATTACGCAAAAATTATTTACATTTTTAAATAAATTGTATTTAACTATATCTAACACTATCCTTACACTAATCGTAGAATTCATCAAAGCAGAATACATTCGTCACCAATTACGCACGAATGACATATGCATTGAAGGCAGCGAATATCACTTTTTTTTCAATTTTATCAAATGTGTCACCCAGTTTATTTCCAGAACTTCTCAGCAAAACTCCTCAATACTCAGCAAAACAATTGACCAATTGTCATGGGGAATTTATGAAAAACTGTCATAAATTAAAAATTTAAAGAAAGTTCACTCAGAAGATACTACGTTGTCATGTCAATGGCACAGATATCTACATGTGATAAAACGAAGTTCAAAATGTAGGGGCTACAGAGCACAAGGTGTAAGTGCTCTACTTTAGCAGGCAAGGCAGCAACTCAATTTACAGCGTCAGAGTTGCCAGTGCCATTTACAAATCGTCATTGTAAAATTACCATGAGGTACTATTTCAATTTTTGACGATTTTGAAATATGCATACCATTCGATTCAAAATTCTTCGCTGAATTTTCCTTACATTATTAGTTAATTTAAATTTCACTCGGAGTGACTAAAATTATATGACTGTAACATGGCCTGTAGAAACTCTGTCAATATAACACAACGTACAAAATAAAGCAACGTATCCTTATATCCTATCACAAACCAGTGTCTGCAAGATTTATACACCAATTAAAACGTGATTTTCACAACTTTACCGTATAGAATCTAAAATCTCGTGAATCATTGTGTTATTTCGACGAAACAGGAGCTTCCCTCAAAGCCTCTTGCTTCTTCCCTTGCAAATTACATTTAATAAAATATTATGCTAGACATTCAATCATTTTCATCGTGTATTTCGACAGACGTACGGCGAAAAATTGTAATTCTTTTATTCCAAATATAGTACATCTGAGTGCAAAATATAATGGAACAATAATTCAGATTTTTTTAGAGAAAGGGTATACGCGTGCACACGGGGTGCAGGGGACCGTGCCCCCCTGAAAATTTTGAAAATGGGCCCCATCTCGTGAAATGTTTTATTTTCGTCAATATGTTCAGTTCCTTATTTTCCGCTTTTAAAATCTGGTAACTTGTAAATATATTATGCTGACATTTGGGGAAGAGGGTCTCGAAATCTTCTGACAATTCTGCACGTTTCAACATAAAATTAATTGTATTTATTAATCATACCATTAAAGTTATAATATCATTCTCCTTGTTGAATGATAAATTTAATTACTAGTAAAATGTATCATATGTAAGTAAACTAGTGGTACTACAACAGTACATACTTTCTCGCATTGTTTTTGAATTTGCAGTTTTCGAAAATTAAGAGAGTTCAACGAAAAGTATACCCCCGCCATTCTTTTAAACCTTTCTTCTATTCGTGGTATACATTTAAAGAAAACATTTGAAGCAATTTATAAGAAAATATTTTTTTAGAAATTACATAAATTTCAAGTACAAATCACGCGAAAACCGAGGGGAAAATATTTTTTTCTTCAATATTACAGTTGTAGGAAGACGCCCAAAATAATTGCACTTTTGGAATTTTCGAAAAATTTGGGGTTTCAACGAACATGAGACCCGCGCCATTCTCTTGAGTGTCCTTTACGCTATTCAAGGACAAAGTTTAATCAAAAAATTTGGAGCCTTTTTGGGAAAATTTTGAAAATTTTTTTGAGGCTACATCAGCACATACTTCTCGCATTATTTATAACTTTTGAAATTTTCGAAAATTCAAAGAATTCAATGAAAATTAGACCTGCGCCATTCTTAATCCTCTGCTCCATCCGAGAAAAAAATATTATAAAAATTAGGGACTTTTTAGAAATTGTTGAGGCTTCACGTTAAGTACCACAAAAAATGAAAATATCGTTTGAAACTCACAGAGCCTCAAGTTCAAAGAGATCCATCGGGGAATATCAATTTTGGAGAAAATGTGTGAACGACATACGCACAAGATGTAATGATTACAAGAAGTGATTTAAAGATCTATTATTGAGAAATAGAAAATAAGTTTATGGTTTAAACATTGAAGATATAGGACAGATTCGAAAAAAATAAACATGCGAGATTTTCGGAATTCTAGAGATTTTAGTGAAAATCTGACATAAGCAATATTTAAGATACTAGGCAAACATTGCTCTATTCGAGAAAAAAGGTAAAGAAACAATTAAAACGATTTTACAGAAAATCTTATGAATTTTCGTTTATACATTGTCACTATTTCACTGAAAATTACCTGAAAACTACTCACATTTTGAAAAGACTATACATGATAGGATGTAAACGGCTAATTTTCAAGAACAAATTTCATCAAGAAAAAAGTGTTTTCAATAATGTCTTTGCAGGAGGACATTCAAAAAATATTTAACGTTTGCAAGGTAACTTTTACACAACTTATCGTAGGTTGTAATAAAAATGCCACTTCACCATTTTTGTAAGTGCACTTTGCTCTATTTCGAAAAAAAATGATGGTTCTATACAGCACATTTTCTTGCATTATTCTAACTTTTGCGATTTTCAAGAATTCTGAGAGTTCAAAAAAATCAAACCTGCACCATTCTTTATGTGTCCTTTGCTGTTTCTGTGCCAATCATTTTAAAAAAATTTGGAGTCATTTTAAAAAATGTGGTTTTTAAAATTGCATTAACTTCAGAAATTACGTCAAAACTATTTGTTGCTTCAAAAAATTGTACATGATCTTATTTAAAGATCTGATTTTTAGAACATATTTCCTTTAAGACAAAAATGTACTATCTTCAAAATTGTACTTTTGCTACGTTCTTTTGCATACGTATTTACTTACTTATTCTAAACTACTTCCTTATCTACTTTCTTACTTATCTACTTACTCACTTACTTTTCTACTTATTTATTTATTTATTTATTTATTTATTTATTTATTTATTTATTTATTTATTTATTATTTACTTATTTATTTACTTATTTACTTATTCATTCATTCATTTTGCAATTTTCAAACCTGCAAAGAGTTCAACAAAAATGAAACCAGCACAATTTTTTACCTTTCTTTGATACATATGAAAATAAAATTTATAGAAAAAAATTGGAGCCATTTTTGAGAAAATTATTGTTTAAAAGTTGTCTATATTTCATGCAAAATTATGCAAAAAGTATTCATATTTTCGAAAAATTTTAGATGACCTTATTCCAAGATCTCTTTGAAAAACATATTTCGTTTAGGAAAAATCTCTATCTTCAATATTGTAGTCGTAAGAAGACACCGAAAAAGTTTTGAACTTTTGCAATTTTCGAAGGGATTTCAACGAAAATGAGATGCTAGGACAAAGTTTATTAAAAAAATTGAAGCCATTTTTGAGAAAAGTTTGCAAATGATGAGGCTTTTTTCCCCCAAAATCAATTTAAACATTTCAAACTCACAGGGCCTTGAGAACATTCAGATTGTGTGCGAACAGGGAATATAGATTTTGCAGAAAATCGTCTGGACCTTTAGGCGCTGGCGTTGGCCACACAAAGAGACAGGCAGATGAACAGATTGACGTTTTCCCTTCAATCGATTTTTCGGTATCAAAAACCTACAAAACGAATACTGACTACACAACATGTTAGTGGAAGCAATTCACTACATACAGGAACACGAATTGTCTACATTTTCATTACCGGGGCCTTGAAAAATCACCCATGTCGTGCGTGCGATTACAACACTTTCTCTTCTTACAAAGGAAAAATGGGATCAATTTTGGGGACAATTGTGCAAATGTACTATGAGCTTCATGTAAAACATGAAAATATTTGTTCCAGTGAAAGAATTTAACTGTTTGTCTGGTTTCAGTTTAAATGGTGATATTATTGTTCTCTCTTCCTTTTTAAAATTATACATTAAAATATACTTAATATATGCAATACCATTTAAAATTTATTTTTATTTCTCATGGTTACATATCTGTTACATAAACTTATTTTTTTCCTTCAATGATTTTGTATTTTCTGGTTGTGTTAATAACATCTGTTACATGTACAATGTTTTGGAAATCAGTTGTTTCCTTCTTCAGGAACTGTAAACAATACACATTTTTATTAAATTGTACATATAGGCCTAGTAATAAAATAATATCTCACTATTTTGATACCATTTCTATTGCAATATCAACTTTCAAAGGATGAGGAACATAAAAAGAAATTAAATAAACAATAAAATAAATTAATGGAAACAGAGAAACTCACGTGGAAAATAATTGAAATACTTAAATTTTATATAATTAGTATTTATTAAAATATCTTAGATGTATGAATGATGGATTTTTGGCCATAAATGTGTAAATTTTATGGCATTCAGGCAAGGGTACCAATCACATGCATCCACGCTGAAATACCAATAGCAAGTAAAGAATGATGCAGAAACTACAAGTGCAGGGTTTTAGAGAGGAGTAGATGTTCAATGAAGTAATCATTAGAAGAAACTATTGGTCTTAGAAAAAGTAGAGGCAGAAAAAGAATAGTCGTTGTTATCTTTAACAAAACTTATCATTTCATTTTTAAAATCTATTTTATGAAATAAATCTAACCTATTCCAAGATAATGAATTTTACTTCTCGATTGGTAAATTTACCTATTATATACGCTTCTTCAATCTGTTTTTTCTTTTGAGGTGTCCTACATATGCTAAGTTATAATCCTGGCAGTAAATTTTATATACCATATTTTCATTATCTTCATATTTTAAAGTATCTATACATTAAACTTTTTCTTCTTTGCCAATCTTACATATTAATCTTTATATAAATAAATATATAATCCCTTTCTTAGTTGGCATAATTTACAAACATAATAAGAAATTTTCATATTGTTTTTATTTAATTCTTCAAAAAACAATGTTTTGACAATGTTCATACATTGTCATAATCAGGCTGTGGAATTAATGACGTACAAAAAAAATTAAACTAAAACAAGACAACCAACTACATTAGTTTAATATTAAAAAATGAATTCCTTACTAACCTTCCATAATGAATATTAACACTTCAAAATTTCAATCAGATGGTGTAAAAGTGTTTAATTAAACCACCACACCTGTGGAAACCATTGATACCAATTTATGACTTCTTAGATGAATGACACTTATTTACAAATCTACACAAAAACATGACCATTAATTACAAATAATAATAATAATAATAATAATAATAATAATAATAATAATAATAATAATAATAATAATAATAATAATAATAATAATAATAATTCTAACTATAATTAATCATTCAAATTAACCAAGTTGAAGTTCGCCTTTAAATACAAACATTTCTTCCATGTACGGACCAATTTTGTTTCAACCAATGATCACTTGACCACCGAGTTGTAAATAATTGATCGACCAAATATATCATTAGATGTTAAAATGAAGGAAGGGGAAATAGAGCAGGGGTGATTTCAAATTCTGATGAGAGGAAGTCGTAAGTAAAAGAAGTGCAGAAAATTTTTTTAATAAAATAAATTTCTAGTTTAAAATTGTTAAGCAAATTAAGAAAATTTTTTTATTATAAATTTGTTGTTAAATATCACTAGTTTTCTTTGTCTTTTATTCTAGAAAGACTATCATACATATTAGAAAATTGATTGAATTCTATTTGTGTGTTGCATACATCATTAAGTTTGATATTTAGTTTCCATTTACAACCTATCAAAATAATTGGGTTCTAAATTCAGTATCTTTGGATTGTCAAAATCTATGTTGTGATTCTCCTTTATCCTGTATTGAGTTAATGAATTTTGTCACTATGTATAATATTTAATATTTCTCTTATGTTCTGATATTCGGTTTTTTTCAGATTCCATTTTGTTTAACCTATATATTTCACCGAGCAATTGATATTATCTTTTTTCAGCACTCTTATTTCTTTTAAAATTCTGACAAATTCTTGACTTTTATGGTCAACATTTTGGTTGTCTAAACCCAAAATTGGTTTCATTAATTTTAATTTAAAAAACCTTAATTCATTTACATTATTGTTTATTAAGTTTCATTTTACCTTACTTTGGCTTTTTACATCACCCTTTGAAAATTGATATTGTAACAGAACTTGTATTAAAAGAGTAAGAAATTATCTTATTATTATGTAAAAAATTTAATGAAAATATGTATTTCTTACAGTTCCTCAAGATGGAAACAAAGAAATTCTGAAATGTATATGTAACAGATATGCAATTCCGTGAAATAATGTAACTTTTAAATGTGATTGTCTATAACATAAAAAAGTAAGATAGAATAATAATATAAAGATCTGTTTCAAATTAAAGTGACCATGACATCACCCATATTGATCAGAGAATATCAATTTTGGTGAAAATCCTGTGTATGGTTTAGGCACTAATGTTCACAAATGAGAGACAACAGACACCTGAAGGAAAACCATTTTTTCTGTATCAAGGACCCACAAAACTTTGATTATGACTATTCTATGTATTTGTGTAATTTAGGCTATTACCTTACAGATAAGAGAGAGAAAAGTCCAGTTTTTCGCTTGGTTCATATATCACAAGCCATGTTCATATGTTAAAATATTGGCACTAGTCTATTGGCACTTTTCTCTAGAATGCTAGAGTTAAGTAATGTAAGTAAGAGTAAGTAAGAGTTACGTTAAGTAATGACTTAACATTCTCTTTCTATAAAGTAGATAAGAGAAATTAAAAATGGTGATATCCATGAGTCAATACATGGAATTCACGAAAATGACTAGCACTCTACTAATGGCTACAGGATGCAATCCATCGATCACATGTTCTTCACAAATTTGAATGACCAATATAAAATGATTTATCCTTCAACAAGACATGGCATTAAAAAATAGGATCCTAATGAAAGGGATATTCATAGTCGTCTCCAGTATAAAATGATATCAAAAGTACTGAGAAACTAAACTGCATAGGTGAATAGTAATAGATGAAGTAAAAAGCATTTTCATTCCCAAAACTTTACAATGAAAGCTTAAAAATATAATTTAACTCGTGGAACTTCAGACTCTATAATGCATTGTGTGAGTTTTATAATATTTTTAGGAACCCAAAGGCAGAAAATGTAAAAAAAGAGAAAGAAAAAAGTAAATCTATTTAGGTAGCCATTTTATTACCTACTAAAAATAATTTGTGATTGGTACTTAATTATAAATTTACTTATATGAAATGATGAAAAAGAAAGGAAAAGACTTTAATACAGTTTAATAGAAAAGTACCTGAAGTAGTTGCATTATTATTTTTCTATTTTTCATAAGTACAAGAATATTTTAAAATTATAGTTTTTAAAGTACATAGACTACTTACATATTAACTTGATTTGTTTATGTGAATAGGACTTACATTTGCCATAGCATTATACAGTTTATAGGACTTATATAATGTTGTAACATCATATAGTTTTTAAAAACTACTTACTTTTTACAAAAAATTAATCTCACTACATTTATGCATTAGTTTATTATTCTCTAATGTTTTAAATAAGGCATACTTATCAGAATTCAGCTAAGAGATGAGAATGCTGATGAATCCTAACTTCCAGTCTTTGCAAACACCTTGGAAGACAACTAGTCATCTCTGACAACAAGTAGCCAACTGGACACCGTGACACCACTCATTATCTATGTTGGTCCTCTTTGATGCAAAATATCAGGCATTTTACCAAAACATTTCTGCATAATGTTTATATAATGTTAATTCTTAGTGTGGCTAAGTTTCTAAGAGGTACTTTCAGAAAAAAGAATTCATAGACAAATCTGTGCCAGACTTTTTCAAATTTCACATGTAACACAAAATATGAGCAAATGCCTTCAATTCGTTGAAGTTTTTGTTATGTTGGCAAGAAAGTGTTCATAAATTTGGTTTGCTTCTCCTGGAAAATTTTGTTTGGCAGTTACTACCTTTTCCATATCAAAGACTCAATTTTTAGCTCAAGAATATGGAGATCAATAATACCTGCTTAAAAAGGTACCTTTCTACCAACAAAAAGTTAGGTTTTTGCCTGGAGGTAAATTGCTTACTAACTCAGGAGACACCTTCACATTCCTCAGGTTAATCCATACTCCTAGTTGCCAAACTGGTGAAATGATATTGTCAACAGTAAAACTGACAGTGCAAAGGCATATATAAATACTCAAAAACTTCAACCAATATACCAAAAGTTATCTATAAAAAGCAATTAAATAACAAAGTTCAAACATTCGAGAATGTCACATTTTATTTTATGAAATGTATATAACTGGCTGTGATAGCAAAATGTGATTGTGAGAATATAATTGAAGCTTCATAGACTAGGAGAGTCCCACTGGTAAGCAGATCATTGACACTAGCTAAATAGATTTCAACCTCTGCTCAATTGGACTATTTTCACTGATGGAGTGTTCAGGAACAGAAATAACTGGACAAAGATTAAAACACAAAATTATATACCAGTCTCCAACCGCTCTAAAAGCTCAAACAAGAATTCAATTTCATTAAAGTGTTTCAAATAGCAATTTTCAAAATTTTGAGGCTACACAGTCAAGATGTTTTTGTGTCAAGATTGTGATGTCCTTTCTCGTTTTCTATCCAGTTTAAAATAAAAAAAACATTTCCCATTGTAATAGCATGTTTCAATGGAACTGCACCTTTTGGAAACAGGGTATAGGAAGGGGAGAAAAAAGGCCTACATCAAACAGTGACTAACACCAACAAAAGCAAGTGGTAAAAATAATTATGTGGGGTTTATTTTGGTATCATCTTTATCACATTCAATGGTAATTTTCAGGGAAGCTTTTACTTCACAAAGCCTTCAAATCACTGTAACAGAGTCCCTGAACTCTTTGGATCATACTTTTGAAAGAATAAAACACAGTAATTTGAGAATTTTCAATGACATTATTACATTTGCCTTTTCTATAACAAAATTCAAGAAAATAAAAAACACATTATCATTCAAACATGTGCCATCAGAGAGCATAGAGAAAAAAAGGCAATAATGGGTAGAGAACATTTCAAACAAATCAAAAACAGTCATTCAGTAATACAGAAGAATACTAGATCATCAAAAAACATTTCAAAATTCCATAAAAATGATATTTCCAATGCATTTAAATAAATTCTGAAGTATAGGCTGTGTATTCACAATGAGAAAACATGAGAAAAATATAATTGTGTTTCTTGGTACAAAATTGTGTAATTCTTAGTAGAATTGACAAAAATATTGTTCTTTTAGTTCTTTTAGTTCTTTTTTATTATACAATTAAATGTACTCATATGCCTATGAGAACAAATACACCAAATATAAACTATGAAGACCAAGAAATTCACATGATGAAATAGAACGAGGAAATAAGAAGAAACCTGCAACTGACATAGGGATATTATACTATTATAATATTCTACACCAGAGCAGAGAAATGGTACAACAAAGGAATATTTGGCACAAAAGATTCAAATGTCAAATGCATTTGGGACAAAAAATTCAGAGATATGGATGAGAAGATTGTAACTGCAGGCAAGAAGATTGTAAGCAGATTGTAACTGTAGAATGAAAGAAAGAAAGAAAGAGAGAAAGAGAGAGAGAGAGAAAGAAAGAAAGAAAGAAAGAAAGAAAGAAAAAAATTGAGTACCGATAAAACCTTCAAAATTGTAATAAAATTTGAATGATTTGAGACCTTTGAAGAACCTGACATCTGGCCAGAAGGGATTATAATTAGAGCTAATTTATTTCCAAGAAAATGATTATACCTACACATCAAACAAGAGACCCATCACTAGAAAGGATACCCAAAAACCAAGCCTAAATATCAAATAATAATAATAGGGATGTTGAATGCAAGAGAACAAACAAACAAATCTGAAACCTTGGAAGAAGGACTGAGAGAAAGGAACGTTCATAAAAGTTTACTATACATTGCAAACAACAATTTTGTGTGAGAAGAATTCAAGTAGTATTGTAATAGCAGGGGACTTGAAATACCTGAATAGAGAAGGGATACATGAATGGACACAGAAACACCACAATCGCATCACTATTTTCTCATGGACTAGACCCTAGGGTGAAATTGCCTCCCCTAACTTTTGACGTCATGTTGGTGACCAATTATTATAATCGTCTAACCACCCCTCGTCCCCTCCACCATGGATTTTCCCCTCACCTGAGCAGCGCGAAGTGCAGGTTTAAATAACTTCCTTATGTTGTACCGTGTTCTAGACTTCAACCGAGCAGGTTAATTACATTAAAAAGACTGCCACAAAATTGAACTAAATTTCTCAACATTGCCTATTCTTTTAATTTTGACAGCCCAACCACTTTAGATAATATACCCAGAAAATATTCAAGAATAATCTCAGAAACACTACATGTGAAAACACACAAGACCATTAATACCATGTTATCAAAAGATTGACATTAATACCAAAAAATCACACAAGAGCATTAATAAACCTATCTTTTCACAAATATTTATGACAATGTTCTTTCTAAAATAAAAAACATTGTTTTAATTCTTTGCCATAGGTTCCATTCGCCTTTAAAAAATTTATTCGTGTACTTATGTTCAGATTTGTTCCTTCATCCTTCCTACTCTGATTATTCTATTTTTACTTGCTTTAATTGTAGTCTATTCAAAATAATAACGTTCTAGTTTTTAAAGTTGATCTGCTCCCTCTCTGCCCTTACTTGCCTCTTTCCCCTTAAAGTGAAGATGTATGTTCTTACATTAGGAAGTTTTCCCTTTTCTGTGGTTGGTGTTATACTTTTTGATAACATTTTTTCTGAAGTTCTGTAATTTTTTATAAAAATATTTCCTTAATTTAACAAGTTTTGGTAAGTTCTCTTGTGTCTACTTTTATATTTTGTAGTTCTTACTACTTACATATTTTTTCACTTATACTTGATTTTTTAATGAATTTTATCTCTGATTTATGAGTTACTTTTAATTTTGATTCTTTTATATTATTCAATATCTTCAAAATTTGTTTGTGATCTTTTATTTTTAGATTTAGTCATGACAGTAATATATTTTTGTATACACCTAAAGATGTCTGTAATTACCATGCAAATCATTGTGTTGAACAATACAGATTTTTTGGAAGAAAAACGTTTTCATTGATAGTCAAAAACCAGAAGGATACTTGGGTTTAATTATACAGGCACACAAAATACTTGACATGTGATTCTTTACGTATGTCAATGCGTTGAATCCAAATCTGAAGTCAGAATTGTGCCACCATCCTCCAGTTTTTTTAAATCGTGAAAAAACATTGTTAAATTGTATGTTTTGTTTTTGTGCATCGTTGTCAGACCCAAAGACTTTACACATGTTTCTTTATGTATATCAATGCACTGAATCCAAATCTGAAGTCAGAATTGTGCCACCACCCTCCAGTTTTTTTTTCTTCTTCTTCTTTTTTTGCTTTTTTTTTCTTTTTTCTTTCTTTCTTTCTTTCTTTCTTTCTTTCTTTCTTTCTTTCTTTCTTCTCCTCACGAAAAACATGTAAATACTATATTTGTGTGTCTTGTTGCTTATAGTCTGCAAAACCCAAAAGTTGTCAGACCCAGAGACCTTTCACATGCTTGTCTATGTAAGTTGACATGCTGAATCTGAATCCAAAGCCAGAATTGCACCCCAACCTACCAGTTTGCTTGAAATCATGAAAAAACACCATGATAATAGGTACGAATAGTATAGAATGTAGAAAGTTTCAACAAGTGGCTGAATGAGTTCCTGATAAGGTTGCCCCGTGCCTCGGTTGTGGTAATGGACAACGCAAAGTACCATTGTACCGAAATTGACAGAAAACCAAACTCTGCTTTTTTGAAAAAAGATATAGTAGAATGGCTAAATAATCATGGGGTTGCTTTTGATCCATCACTCACAAAAGCCCAGTTATTACAAATCATTCAAAGTATGCCCACTGAAAAACGATACGTCGTTGATCAAACAATCATTGAACATGGCCACATTCCTCTCCGTCTTCCACCGTACTATCCAGATCTAAATCCAATAGAACTTGTTTGGGGATTTATAAAAGTGTGCGTGGCAGCAGAAACAATTGGTGCATCCTTAAAAGGAAAGGAAACATTTTGCAGAGAAGCATTTGCACAATACAGTGCTGAACAATGGAAGAAATGCTGCGAGCATGTGTAGGGAATAGAGGCAACATATATTAATTCAGACAACGTGATGGACCAACACATTGATGAATTCATTTCTTTAGACACTCCTGGCAGTGCGAGTTCTTCTTCTGATGACGATGAGGGCAGTGATGATGAGTGATGATCATTGCGATCGCTGCGTCTCGCAGTCGCCTCTCCTTGTCGCCTATGCGCTTCCTTATCGCCGAGAGGGGAATTCTTTTTTTTTGCGAGCAGTTCAGCTATAGATTAGTGCATTCCATAAACACAAAGAGTGAAGTGTGGAATTATTTTGAAGAGGGCAATCGTGCTAATATATCGTGCTAGAATATTAAAAAAAACATTTTCTCCTGGTGGAAAATCACACAATACTAGTAATTAAAAAAAGCAAGTTACATCAATACACCGGGTAGTATTCAGCTCCACTGAACACAAGAGAGCCAAGCCAACTAATGTTACACTGGACTTTGGAATCGTCGCAGATCGTACAAGTAAAGTGGTAGAAGTTAATGACTCATGGCCAGTCCTGTCAAGATCATCAAGTTCCAACACAAATCAACCAACACTCATTGATTTTTTGGCCTCAAAAAATAAATTTAAATCAGGAGACAACCATTCAAAAGCAATAACAAGAAAATTTGCTTATATGATACGCAAAGATGGTCAATCAATCAGTATTATTAAGGACAATAGATTCAAGGAAATAATTAAACATCTTGAACCTAGATGCACCATGCCCACAAGAAAATAATAACCCTTTAATCACGATTTCGATACTCTGATATTTCAGTAGTTTAAAAAAATTAAATCACTGTATATGATTCCGAGTAACTCATTTTCATTATCTACATTAGAAATTTCAAATTAGACAGACTTAATTGTACAAAATTTTAATTCATTTAATTTATTTTATAGGCATCCTCAACTACTGAACTCCCGAAAAAGCATTGACATGTGATTTCTTTACTGGAATATTCTGAAGTGACCACGAAATATCATGCTGTGTATATGAAACTACAGCAAAAGAAGATGAATTAAATGTGCAGACTTTCTTCCTCCTGATGCAAATGGAAAAATGTAATGGCTCTCCCCAATTTAAGAAAAAGTGCTGTTCAATACCTGTGAATTCCATCAGCTACAGTGTTTTCGGAGAGACTTTCCAGTACAGCTGGATTGATACATGACAAAAAAAGAAATAGAATAGACCCAGAAAGAGTTATAATATTAGTTTTGCTTAATAAGAATCTTTAAATACTTTAAAAAATGTGTGTTCATCTCAATAGTTTTTAAATATTAAAATAGTACATGTATGCATGTGTGAAGAACAAAATATATCCTTCCAATTCTGATTGAACCACTTTTGCTGCTGAGCTTTTAAAGTTGTATGGTATCAAGAATCGTGTATCAAAACTCTCAGACAGGTGACGGTATCGAGTATTGAGAAATTCAGGTATCGACCCATCACTACTTTATAATTTATATTTCCAATTCAGTACCATGCTTTACAAGATTTTTATTACTAGTTACAATTAAAAAAATCATAATTTTCTTATCTGATAAAATCATGAGATGTACTTCATACTCTCAGGCACTGAAAAAATTAAATACTTGTGGCAAAGTGGAATTTCAATTTTGTGTAGTGAATTGAAATATAGGATATTTTGTATAATGAAAGACCTTATTCTACCATCAAGCTGGATAACTTTTTTTTTTATTTTATTTTATTTTTTTTTTATTTTTTTATTTTTTTATTTAAGGTCGCATCAACATCTTAGGTCATTAGCGACCACTATTGCTGTTAACGGTATGGTAACTATGTGGATGAAACGATATGGTGATTGATGATAAGGGGTGAAAGGACGAACACATATACAACCATGCTCGAGGCGGGACTCGAACCCGCGACCCATCGGTCCGAGATCACTACGACACTACTGCCTTAGCGATTTCGGCCACCGGGCCGGCGCTGGATGACTTTGTGTTGAATGTGAAGTTAAATAAAATGTAAATAATGTAAACAAACTGTTTTACAAACCAATCATTGTGCTTTTTGTAGCCTTTTGTAAGTTGTAAAGTTTTTATGAATTTATAATATACCAACGAGTATTTACATGATCTCCATAATTTAATATTTTATAATTTGAAGTTTATTATTAGAGAAACAGCTGTATCACCCCAAATAGGATATGCTTTCATCATTGTGGTCTTATAGCTAGCCTGTTACTCACTGTTTAGAAGTTGCAAAAGAAATAATTTCTCTAAATCTCATAAATGTAACTGATGTGAACTTCATTTTACCTATTTCAATGAATTTAACATATTGTTGATTGACCTAAAATTACCTATGTCAGCTTGTTTTCTTTGAGAGTATTCAAAAATTAAGCTGCAATTTTTATTTATTTCTTGAAACATTTCACAAAAGTTGCTCATCAATTTAATGAGAAATTTCTTTTGTAGTAAGTTTTATGGTATGCAAAATATAACATAAATGTGAATCATCACTGAATATTTTCAGCCTAATTCAAAGCCTATTCTGAGGGTAATTTTATCAGCTATGCAAGCTTCTTTCTTCCTGATAATGCCTATATTATAAAAATCAAAAATGCAATCAAAAACTTAAGGCTGTACCTTAAATGAATATATGATTTTGCTTGGAACACAGTAGCAGGGAAAATTTCTTATATAATGCGTGAGCTCTTGTTACTTCATTTACAGGAGATATTCTCTTTCTGTTCTCAATGGCATCAGAAATCTTGAGAAAGTTCTTACTGTGTTGCCATGTTAATGAATTAATGTATTCAATACTTCATGAAACATGAAGAAATATATTACATGTTTAGAATTTTCCAGTTTTCACTATGCATTTCCTGATTTCATTTTATACAAGTTCATATGTGGCAACTTGTTGTTTCATATAAATCCTAGCACTACTTTTATCAAAAATATAAAGGGAAAGAGATGATTTCTGTTGTTTATATTTTAAATGATAAACTTCAAGGTTTTGAATTTAGAAATATATTTTACAATATTCGTAAGATTTTGTATTTCATTAATATTGATAGGCCACCCAAATATCTTAGTGTAATTTTAAAACAACCAAATTCTGATTTGTTAAGTTGTAATATGTAACTTGTAAAACTCTACGTTCAATTTCAAATGTGATTGATTTTATGAATTTTGTATTATATTTTAGGTGGAGGTGTATTTAGAGGGAGAGGTTGAGGGCACCTCCAAACGAGAATCCAGGCATTGCTAGGCCCTACTGCAGAAGGGCTAGTGAACGAATTTGATTCTGAGAGAAATTTCCATCTGCAGGCAGAAGGAAAGGTAATTCTGATTTGCTCAGACATATTATTACATTAGTAGAAGCAAACTTCAAATGTGACTGATTTTATAACTTTCATGAATAGTTGAAAGATCTATTACTATTTAATTCACATTACAGAGAAACCAGATACAATGTTTTTCTGATTTTACATTTAGTGATGTTTTGTAAAAACAGAATATAAAACTAAACATCAAACCTGGTTTCACTGTAATGTGAATTATCCCAATGTCTTCCAATGGTTCATAATATATTAGGGGTTTTCAGAATTTTCCTTATCAATTTTGTTTTAATTATATAGGAGGAGGAGGCAGCGGCGGTAATTGCAGAGACTCACACCAATTGTGGTCTTGCTAAATGTCCACAATTAAGTGTGATTGCAACACGCCCGCCAGCAGGCCCGCCAGCAGGCCCGCCAGCAGGCCCGCCAGCAGGCCCGCCAGCAGGCCCGCCAGCAGGCCCGCCAGCAGGCCCGCCAGCAGGCCTATCAACAGTCCCGTCAGCAGTCCCGTCAGCAGGCCCGTCAGCAGGCCCGTCAGCAGGCCGGTCAGCATTCCGGTCAGCATCCCAAGTACTCGATTGAAGTTCTTGGACACAAAATGTGTTGAGGACTGCTTTGGCCTCACCCCTCTTAATATTGGATGAGGAGTTTGAAGAACATTCAACAGTTCCAGAAACCCAACAAAGGATGAGCACAGAGGAAAGTCAAAAAGAACTACACAATAAAAAAATTAAATTAGGGGAAACACCAATTGAAAATGCGAATAAAGAGAGCGCAATAAATTTATTGATTTTGGAAGAAAGACTAAAACAAGAAAAATTAAAAACAAAAGAACTTGAAGCAGAATTAAGAATGTAAGTTTTTCTTAAAATAAATTCAATGTCTTAAAATAATTGTTAATCATTGCCCGACGAGTTGGGTTAATTTCACTTCTGTCTTCCTTGTTGCCTTTGTTCCCTAGTTCTTCCTGCTGCAATGATTTCATCCCAGATTTCCAAATCCGGGTCATCTGGTGGATCTGGATCATTGGCCCCAATTAGAATATTATGGATAACTGCAGTGGCAATAATTATTGCACTACAGTTCTTCAATTGGCATTTCATTCCGTGCTCCCCAGCACTTTGCACTGGGGAGTAATCCTCCATTATTTTGTGCAGGAGTAATCCTCCATTACCTGTTTAAGTCATTTTATGTCAGGTCGTACAAATTTAGATTTCATTTTTAAGATGTTTCAGAAATAAACAGTTTCTCTTTGTTTACTGAAAATGTGGATTTTCTGACAACAGGCACTTCAAAAGTAAGTGATTGATTTAGTAAATTACTTCCTTAAACTCATGTGTAATCAAAATCCATGTTTTGTGGATCCTTGATACAAAAAATTGATTGAAGACAAAACATAAATCCGTCTATTGTCTGCCTGCCCATCTATCTGTGGTCAACACTAGCACCCAAACCATTTAGATGATTTTCTTTAAAATTGATATTCCTAGATCAATTTAAATGAACCTGAGTCCCTTTGAGTTTGAAATGGATATTTTGATTTTTAGGGGTACTTTATGTGAAACCTCAACATTTTCAATTTTTTTTCAAAAATGGCTCCAATTTTTTTTATTGAACTTTGTCCTCAAATAGTGTAAAGGATACTTAAGAGAGTGTAAGTCTCATTTTTGTTGAAATCTCTGATTTTTCAAAAAAAGTTTAAGTTCAAGTTTTTTCTGGTGTCTTCCTACAATACTGAAGATAGAGATTTTAAGGAATTAATATTACAATAATGAATTAAGATCCTTATCTCACAATTTTTGGATAATTTTATTCCAGTTTTTCGAAAAGGAAACAAGCCTAAAATTAATTTAATATACTATCATGCTCCCATTAAGGTGATTAATAAATTAAAAAATTGAGGTACTCATTAAAAAGGGAATACAAGTTACATGAATGTAAATCAGAGAAAATTGGGTTTGAACTTGGAACAAAGAGAAAAAATCCTGATAAAGTTTAACAAAGTAATTTTATTACCATAGATTTCAGGTGCCTCCAGGGATATCCCCTAATAACTTTTACTTGAAAATGACCATATTATATCAGACAAAATTACTACTTTGTAAAATCACCTGACCCAAGTTCACTCTTGTGTGAAAAAAAGATGGTACAAGTTACTAAAATGCAATCACAGTTCAAAGTATAAGGTCCTTATGCCTCTGCACTATCTGAGGACATGATGGAGCAGTCAGAATCTCTATTAGAAGTATGTATTCGTACTGATTGGTCTCCCATTTTGACCAGGTCCTGTTCCCTTACATTCTGCCCCATATCCCTTACATTCTGCTCATCCATGTCCTTGAGCCCTTCCTCCCCTACCCCTTCTACCTCTTATAGCAGCATTTATAGGTTGGTTTCCTGAATGATGCAAACCATTATAAAAACCATGATGTACTGGAAGAATGAGACTCAGAAGTTCCTGTAGGTTTTTCCATTTTGTTTCCTTAATGGGGAGAGGATGCTTGTATAAGGGAGAAAGATAAATGGATGCACATTTATACCCTTTTATCACATCTTTTGTCAAAGTTGACCTCTTTGAACTGAAAATCAGCATTGAAGGTTGACTTTATTAGCATCAGAAATGGTAATTTAGTTGTTTTTTGAAACACATCCATTGTAAGTATGACCAGTTTATTGGATGTCCTGATTCATCTTTGCATTTTCTTTGCGACATATCAAGTACATCCATTGCTTCAAGTGATAAATAATCATTACTTCTATCTTTTGTTACAGTATGTTTGCTGACTTTGAACATATCAGTCATCAGGAATGAAAACAAATGGAATTCTTGACTTCTTTTTCAATCACAGCAAAATCTATATTGCATTCCAAGTATGTGTGACCAGGTGCTACATATTTGTCACCTACAGATCCTAACATATTCTTCCAGATTATGTAGGCCTACATCCAAAATTTAGCAATATTTCTATTCCTGTTTTGACCCCCACAGGAGTCACTGTATAATACTACTAGATATTTGACATCAGTATATTTTAGAAAGTCATTCAGATGTGAAGCTATCTCTTGAGAACCACTTTTTTTAATGAATCTTGACCATTACATGTGCTTAAGTAAATGTTAAATCATTGTAAACATTTTCTATTCAATTTATAGCTTATTGTTGAGTCCCATAATGACCTTCTAGATTCTATGTATATATTTAATATACATAGAAGTTTTGAGTAGATTTAAGAAAAATTGTAAAAATGTTTAAAAGTTGTATCACAGGCTGTGCAATTTGTCATAGAATAACTCATCCCTAAGACTGATTAAATTTTGCTTTTGCCCCCTGCCGCCTGCCAGACACACACTCGCCAAAAAAAACAAACTTCATGTATCAAAGTGTCTACTCATTTTACAATGATATACCACTGGTCTTCAGATGTCCTTAAGTTCAAAAACTATATAGTCTTAAGTGTGAAACAAAAAATGGTCAAATGAAACCTGAAAAAAAAGTTTTCTTAGCTTTATTTATGAAACACAAGCATACATTAATTAAATGGGTGAACAAGTTTTCTACATGATTTTCTACCAGTAAATGCACAAGACTCAGTGACATATAATATATTTTGCCCATGGCAGCAAGTCATTCTTAATGTACATTTAAACAAAATGTAACTGTGATGCTCTACATTCTCAACATGAAACAACATTCAGCAAATTAAGCACATTAATTTTAACTTAGAAAAGTCAGTATATGATATTACAATGATAGAACAAATAATGTTGATTGATTAAATTAAGTAGCATTCTCCATATAAAAACAAAGATGCCAAGAATTTCCTATTCCAAAATATGGTTTCACAGCATAAATGAAATCAGGTTTGTAGAATCTGTAAATTGTTTGAATGTACAATGGATATAAATTTAAAGTCGTGCATCAGCTCAAATTTTGATGAAATAATTGTAAAAATAACATGATCTAATCTTTGGTTTACGCAAATATAACTTCAGAAAACAAATTATAATATTGATATAATTTTATTACAACACATTTGGCATTTTCTAGTTTTGCATGTTCTAATGACTTAAAAGAAACAATAAAATAAAAGTGTCTGAATATTTTGTCCAGTATTACACAGTGGTTTTACACCATGTGGCAAAGAAAATGCCAAAAAAATGTAATATGTATGGCAAGGAATGCAAATACCTATGTGTCTGCATATAGAAGATATCCACTCAATCTGTTAATAGTTAAAAGTTTGAAGAGAGAAGTTATTGAAAGATCTAGAAGAAAAAAGTCACTAAGAAACATCATCATTAAATAGACATTTCCATTTAGAATCCTAAACACTGGTAATTTTCGCCAACGCTAGGTTGAAGTATTCTCTATTGGTAATTACATTGGGATTATTAATACACTCAAGTTCCGTAATTCACATGGCTTTATCTGCAAAAAATCTTTAAAACATATTCTAGGGTTGTTTTTCTTTATATTACACCTTGAATTATTTTCTTTACTTTAAGAAATATAATAAATTTCACATAATGAAAATAATTTATGTAACGAAGATTTTGCAATATTAGATTGTATATAAATTGATTCATCATATTACTCATAAATTATTTAAATTGTAAAACTGATAATGCTTTCATAAACAACAAAGACTTATAAATGCATTAAAAAAGCTCCAGACTCTTCTAATACATTTCATTCTAAAAGGGATTCCTCAACAATTGAGGAAATAATGTAATTAAAATTCATATATTTGGTGATTGCTTTTCAGGGGAATTTATAGGATGTTTACTGCTACACTTATACATGCCTTCAGTCTCAAACAAGACTTACAGAGGCAACATTCACACTTAGGATAGGGCTCCTGATGCTGGAATTCACTATTTGCACAATGAGAGCAATATTGTTTAAAAATATATGCTTCAGAAATCAAAAATATCTTGATAATGTTATTGCACTGTTCCTGTTACTAATAGGAATTGTTTGAAGGATTTAATTTATCAAGAAAATAATTGAAGGAAAAAAGAAAGATGAAATATTTTCAATGCCAATACATCCAGTCACAACAGCAAGAGAGATTCTATACTTTGGAAGAGTAGGTACCTTAGACATTACACGAAACAGTATTACAAATCATCTCTCCAGTGGTTTCATCTTCTGAACTGCTTGTAACATAAGTACACAAATAATTTTAAAATAAATTTCATTTTGTCATTGTTCCTATAATACAATATTCTTTACAAATTCATATTTTCTAAATTCTTCAGAATTAAATTTTTGAAAACACTGAAATTACAGAACAAAAATTTGAAGAAGAACTTTTCTTTGGAAATATGTTTCATGACAGAATATGACTAAATTATTTTCGTAAATGACTTATAATTTCATGATAGAAATAATCCACACATAATGCCACTGCAATCACATCAAAATTTGTAATTAATGATGTGACTTTTCTTTTAAAACAGCCCGTAAGATTACTCTTAAGTCAGTTATTTCACAGTATCTATACACTTGTCATCAGCTCACAGTGTCTTGTGTTAATTCATAAATTACATTTTCATTTCCGGAGAATAATCTGCACAATACAAGCACCAACACGAATTGCATCAGCCACAAACATCAAAATAAATCCAATTTTTTCTAATGACAATTTCTTAGATGTTTGCTGATATACTTAAATGAAAATATATCTTATAACAGTATAACAACAAAATCTTCTAATTCAATTGTTCATTATTTTTTAAAGAGCAATAGATAGTTTTTCTTACTGTTTAACACTTTTCACACAAAATCTTCAGTGCAAAATTCTGTTCTAATTTCTTTCCATTATGAAAGAAATTACTACTATATCGTCATGTCCATTTCATTTCTCTATTCCATTCTTTTCCATTCATGGAATTTTATTAATAAATTCATTAAAAGAATACTAGATTTGGGCTACATTTCTCCACTATTTTGAACATAGAATACTTCACGTATTTCTTCATAACATTCTTCTCTTATCACAATATAATTTAATATTATTTTTTTCAACAATCTTCTTTATAATTCAAGACATGTACACATCTTTGTAACTACATTATATCACACCCTGAAATCAGCAGTCATTATAACACGTTTGCTCTCTTCAATGTTCGTGTCTTACCTTCAGGGAGAATTGGAAATTAATATGAAAAGTTTCTTTTGTAGTTCCAATAGAGGAATGTTTATTTACATTGAATTAAATACCACATGATTAGTGCCACTAAATGGGCATATGATATGTCCACATCCCTGGTACAAGGGGTATCAAATCTGGAGAATGGCACAATCATCTTGAATCAACTTGCAGGAAAATTGTTCTCAGGTCTCTACTATCGATATTCCAAAAGTAAAGTCATTGGAATTGCTAGGATTGCAACACAGAATTTATGATGACTTCAAAGTAATTCCTCTCTGAAGAACATCATTTTAAGGAGGAAAGTGAAATAATCATATCAGAGGGAACAGTTCACAGATCATTACTACTGTTCTGAGCGTTATTCAAAATTTTGCCATTTTAACCTTTGTACAGTGTTATTTTACCTGCACGAAATATCAGTTACTACTGATTTGTACATACAAAGAAATAATTATCTAGACACTTTATAGCTGCCAATTACAAATTGCAAAAAAGCTCATACATAAATAAACTCAACAACAGTATTTTTAATGAACAGTATTCCCACAATATACAAACTCACTTTCCTTAGTTCTGATTAAAACAAATAGAGTTCATTTCTTAATGTCTGTAGTATTTCAGTCTTAGTATTCTTAAAGCTCTGTTCCCTGTTCCTTATTTTGGGTTGAAAATACAGGAACAAGAGTTTGCAATGAGAAATATCGTGACCTGTCACCAGCATCAACACTTGTAATATGTTGAAAACAGCATGGTTGAGATATGTTAGATTTATTTGGTAGTGGTTGTGGTTTAGGTGCACGTCGAGGTTTGCGATTACGGCGCCCAGGAACTGACAAACTGATGTTTTCTGGAGAAGATGTGAGCTTCTCAACATGGTTCCACATTTCTGCAGCTGCAGAAACACTGTCAAAGCTGAAGCCAATTAAGCATGAGTGATCAGATGACAAGTGCATAGTGTGAAATGCATGACCAGCCACTCGGTATGATGTAAGATTGTCAATAGTGTCCCTCCATAGAGTGAAACATGTTCCTCGTTCAGCCAACAAAATCTGTATGCGACGTTTATCACGTGATCGAGCTTCCCCACTGTCCAGAATCAAGACAGGTATTCCAGTGTGCTTCAATTCCCAGTCACCTTCAGAAGCTGTAGATCCAACATATAAATTGGCAAGGGAGCCACAAACAAACACCTGTAAGAAAATTTCAGATAATTAATTTTTTTCTAGTAACTAAAAAATATAATAATGCTATGAAGTGTTAGAACTTTTGACAAAATTAATCAAGAATAATGATTTCTGATTGAAAGCTTTTCATATTATCTCAGTGATTTTCAACTGCATTATAAATCATAATTATATTAGTAATGCTCCTACTGAACACAATAGTCGTGCCTTCTCGGTGTTTGAAATTTTAAGTTGGTTAACAACTAAGTCAATTAATTCTGTATAGGGTAATTGAAATTAAATTATGAATAGATTATCATTAAATACATAGAAATTTCTTTTAATAACATTTCTAGATGGAAATAACAAAATAAAAAGACAAAAAAAATGTTCATGGCAATAAATGAATTCTTCACACTATTGCACAAAATATTTATCCCATTCTTAATGTGCAGAGCTTGGATTTGAAGCTTGGTGGATACACTTGATTAAGGATTGAAATGACAATAAGAGAGCGATCTATATATTCAAATTTGTTATTAAAGATCAGTGATATAGGGTTACAGCCCAATGTGCTGACTATACAACATGCAACAAAAAATATATTTGGCAGTCTCATGATCTCATAGAGCTGTTGCACACTTAGAAGTACAGCAAATCTTAAAGTAGTTCTTTAAGTTTTGATGTAAAATTGTAATTTACATACAAAGAATTCTTCATATTTATATAAATGTTATTACTGCAGATTTTGCTTTAAGATAGGTATACTTTGGTTTGAAATTCAGTTATGATTAAAATTATTAAACTGAATATGGTACAATGGGCGCAAAGAAGTTTATTTAGATAAAATTAGAGTATCCCTGAGAGTGTTTAGGAAATGTTTGGAAGAGTTTGTTTAGAAACAACATAAAAACAAGCTTTTTGGATCAGGGTTAAGAACTATTGGATTTGTAAGCTTAAAATACAGATGTTATTGTGGCAAGTTCACCAAAGTCATAAAATTATTGCAACAATGAAAATAAAAAATTATTTATAGAGGAGTGATTGCAAATAAATTAAGAGCATTTCTAACGATATGTCAGAACATATAATAAATTTAAGTTTACAAAAATGGACAAATTTATATACTCATTATAAATTATCAAGATCATTACCTGAGTTTTTAGACTTCGAAAAAATATTTCAACTTGCATTCGCTCATGATCTGACACTTGACCAGCTGCTTCTGTAGATTCAGCACCAGCGCTACTGGCTGTTTCACTTCCATCGACTGAGGATAAACGTCGTTGCTGCATCAGTCCTTGATAGCTGTCATATTTGGCAGTTAACTCATGGACAGCTTTGTCTTCCAGAGACATTTCTTTATCATGTTTTGTGTCATGAGAATCATCCAGATGAGGACATGAGGCATACATGTTTGTTGGAGACCCAGATTTCATTTCTCACCTAGAACACAATAAGAAAAACTCATGAACAATTTTATACTTTCATAAATTTTTCACATGAACTCCAATTTTAATCCATATATTATTACACTGTTGGTATTCAAAACCACCACAAAATAAATTATATTAATCAAAATAATTTGCTTCTTGCATTATTATATGAAATATAGTACTGTCAGAATTAGTAAACCTTGAATTAAATTTAAGTTTTTACTCATTAACAAAATATCATTGATAAAACAATTATTTGTCAATTATATATTGATTGAAAATTTTTGTCAGAAGCCAAGATTTTCTAATACCCTAGTAATGTAAGCACAAACTATTTATTTTATATAAATGCATGTGAAATTCTAAATTTGAAAAAATGATTATTTGTTGTGTTATGGATTGAAGGAGGGATGAAAATGATCAAGTGAATCAAAGTTTAATTGCATAAGTGCAAAGTGGAATTATTAATTTTTATTTCTTTACCAATAATTTGTCGAACTAAATCTGACCTCTTCACAGTTTTATGAGCTTAATATTTGACATAGTAACAGGGATGTTTGATATTCAATCAGAACAAATTTATATATCACATAGACCTATGGTAGTACTTCAATCTTAAAAATAACAGATATAAATGTTAACAGTTGATTAATAGTTACATGATATGTCATGAATTGAGAATATCATTCTTTTACGTAAGTTGCCAAAAACATCAGTCCTAGATTTTTTATTATTTTGCAAATAACGCAAGAAAATTTTAAAGAAATTTGTTCATTCACTTGGGGAATCAGCACATACAAACAATATCAAAATAAAAGAAAAAAAAACAGAACCAAGATGTGTCAATACTAGAATTTCATTGCTAAGATAATTGGTATGGTGCTTGAAGTGTTTATCATGGCCTATTGGAATTAGATTAATGGAAACGGGTAGATTGATCACTGATTTGTTGATTAGCATACAATTCTTGGCTAGTTTTGCTTCACCTGCTGCTAGCCACATTCGAGACTAGACATGATAGCATTGCTGTTAGTTGAAAGATCTAGCTTCATGCAAAGAAACAAATTAATGTCTTTAGGTATACTCGTACATCCACGTGTGCTCACGTACGAACGCAAGTGCGACCGTGCTCACAAGCACAAACTCACGCACGCCTTCACACACACACCCATACATACACACACACATACACATATACACACACACACATACACACACGCGCGCGCGTTTGTTTTTTGTTTTGTTTTTCAATTTTGAAACAACATTTTTGTATATTATTTTAGATATTATACTAAGATTTTCCACAAAATTAATGAATTAATTGATTCTCAGCAGTAAGTAACCAAACTGCATGGAAATGGAAATGGCGAAAGACAAGGCGGGTTTACATTATGTTAGGGCTGCTGTGACTCCAATTCGGCTGCGGCGGCGGTCCCAGCCCGCCGCAGCCCGCCCCAGCCCCGCCAGGCCTTTAGCGCCGGCGCCGGAGGAAGTTCACACCACGCACCAACGCAGCGCGTCCTATCTGAACGTTTGTTCCAGTTCCTTAAGTGGTTCAGTGGGCATTGTAGCAAGAGAGGCTTTCGGCGACCTGCTTGCTTCGCGATTCGGAAAGTTCCGCGTCCCACGCGCGTGGGGGCGCTAGCAGCAGGCGCGCGGCGTGGCCGCGCCGGGCCGGGGTGGCGATGAGGCTGGGAAAGGCGGGCGGGGAGGGGCGTGGGACGAGTGGGAGGCGGACCCGCCCTCGCCCACGACGCCGCGGCGGGGCGCCCGCGCGGCGGAGGCGGATCCCGTCCGCCGCCCTCGGCCCCCCGCCGCCCACGCCAGCGCCCCGCCTTGCCCCTCCGCGCCCCGCCGCGCCACATGCGGGACGCGATTCCGCGCGGTCAAAAGGATCCCAGACGCAGAATGGAAGCTGGGGTTTCGAATGGGGCACAGCATTTTTAAGCGCAACCGCATAATGCGCCAGGAGACTGGAAAGCGTCATTTTGTAAACCAACAGCAAGCACTACATCCTGCGTTATATAACATGGAGAACAAAGATCGTCGTTATTGAATGTTGAGTTATTAGAAATATAACAAAGCACCCGGCGAATTCACACGTACACGAAAATCTATAGGGGAAGAAATGAAGACAGTGAAATCTGCGAAATTCTCACGATGAGGAAACCGAAACAAAAAGTGAAATTTTATAGCAATGGCATTTTGCTTGGTGCAAATGTAAAAAGACGGCCAGAGATTTGAGCTTAGTTACTTCAAGGAACACTGAACGATGTAGTCACCTAAAGTCGTATTCATCAGGACTACTTTTCCAGGATGCGGGAAGTATCAAAACGCTCGAAAAATTGGCGGAAGGTTAATTAATAATAAAAAATACTGCAATCAAAAACAATTTTCCATCAATCATATCTTTCATGCCTAATAGAATTACCATACGCAAAATATTTACAGTTAAAGTGCTCCTAATGTTGACGATGACAGGTTTATCAATACGTACAAGCCAAATAGCTCGTTCATGCGCCCGCAATGCAATAAGCTAATGAGAACACCTCGTGACCATCTACGGTAACTACGGGAAAGAAATGGCTGGGAATGCCATCAGAGAGTGAGTAAAATCAAGCGAATGCTCCTTGCAAACCGCACCTTTTGTCCTTGTAAAATCCGGGATGGCGTCCACTTTGTGCACCCGCGTCTCCGTCTCCCCCCCCCCTCCGGCCGTCACCTCCCGCGCTCCTTTCGCACCGCGAGAGGAGAGCGAGCGCATCCCGAGGCGGCCGCTTAACTTTCCTTTCCAGCTGCTGAGAGGTCAGGAGCAGGCTCCGACTTCTGCTCCCGCCCGGGCTGGTTTCTCCTGCTCGTCTGCCCGCCCGACTCTCACCCAGCGCGGCGCGCGGTCGCTCGGGCGCCAGACGTCTGGCCACGCCGCCGCCGCCTCTCCCCTCTCCCCTCTCCCCTCTCCCTTGCCCGCGCTTACCACTGGAAACGCAAATCCCGTAGTTCCATTTTTTGCTTCCACTTGCGCCGTATAACCCATACACTGTTGTAAAATAAGGCCAACTGCCAAATGTCAGTCTTGAGTGAGTGAATGAATGAATACTGATTTCGGGCGCGTCAACTGCTTTAGTTTTAGGTCATTAGTCCCGGAAGTGTAGTGCATATTATATCCCAGCAGATGGCGAATGATTGATGCTTCCGGTCACGTCAACTGCGTGATTAGTCCCGTTAGGGAAGTGAATGTTCAATCAGGAAAGGTAGCGAGTTCCATTCCCAGCAGATGATGAGATCCGGCGCCGACCACCACGTCAGCTTATGAGGGATTTTCCAGGTATCTCCCCCCAGCATGGCGCTGCCCCAGCCGGGACTCGCTCTAAGTTTCCGATTGGTCTCCTGATACGTGTACGTGTAACTCTGTGTGTGTGTGTGTGTGTGTGTGTGTGTGTGTGTGTGTGTGTGTGCGCTTGCGTGTGTGCAAGTAAGAGGACGAAAAATCGCGCGCGGTCTATGGCCCGTTCGTAAGGGTACTACTCCGACATTCGTCTGATATTGATTGGGGAAACCATGGAAAACTACCTATCAGAGCGGCTGGTCACTAGAATTCTCCAGACAGCGGCTGGATTCGACTTAGCTTTCTTTATAGCTCGACAGTCTGCCAGTCTACAATGTCTAGTGTCGACAATCTGCCAATGTCTGGACTCGAACCCTGTGACCTCCGGGTCAGATTCGCTGCAGACACAACGATGTTGCCACTGAGCTATCGCAGCCGGTAAATTTCCGTCTTGAGCTACATATTATTCCATGAAGTGCATAATAAAAGTAAACAAATTCAGATCGCTCGGGATAACTGTATACTTATGTACGGTTAAGCAGTGTTTTCCAATATTTATTAAACATAATACCCCCAGAAAATTCAATTTTTAAAATAACCTTATGTCCTTGCAGACGATCTACATTTTTTTAAAAGTTCCTCATAATTTACGGTATGTTACGTCTCGTAAGTGATTTCGAGATGTATATATTGTACGCTCCTCACGCACCTTGTGATGGTCTATTTGTTGAAGGACTTGGTCTGGGAGTGTGGGGGAATAGCCGTGTGATTTGATGTTGGGGAGAAGCAGAGACTGCGACACTCAGCACACAGCCCCCCCTATGGATTTACGAGACTTCCGCGCAAGACACGGCAACATTCACAAGGATACACTGTTTAGCGTCGGCAGTTTTCCTCCACGTTGACGTTTGCCGTTCCACGCAGATCAAGATTTTAAATTTGTCTAATTTCCTAGCCAAACGTCGATGTGAAAATGAGCAAAGCGTCGGCTGCATTGAGGTATGAGAAATTGCTAATTACTTTTGAATATTTTTTGTAGCCTCAATGTCACTAAGTAATAGCTTAGAAGTTAAGATATTGTTAAACCTCAATTTAAGAAGTGACTAATATAATGGTATTAGAACAATAATACTGTAGAATTAATACGATTCATGATAATCTTATAACTTTTATACACGTGAAATTGTATACACTTGTACAAGTCAATATTACCACCAAGTATTATTTTCGTTTTTTAGAAAAATAAAATGAAATTCGAATGAAAACGAATTGAGATCGGACACCAGTATTGTTGAATGCTCATTACTTGAATTCAACTCCTCAAGCTACATGCTATTTTAACAAACAATATCATCACATTCAACTCAGTCGTTCATCAGTTGACTGATCCTACACTGGCGGAAAAGAGAAAAAGAGAAGAGAATAAGTAAAGCGCATTCCAACTCTATTTTGAGCAGCATTTTCGGAAAGCAAAATCACCATCGTTTCCTTTTAGGGTTTCAAATTTTATTTCCCCAAACGAGTAGGGCATTGGTTCAATTCTAAGTGTGATCTGGTTAATTATTAGATCTTTGAGTCAAATGCTGATAGTTTCCTTTAAACTTCCACGTAACTTCCGCCTTAACATTCTGATTTATTACTGTTATCGAAAACGTAAAGTCTGTAGTTTTCTGATTATTTATTGACTTTATGTGTTACATTTTAGGCTGTCTGAAAGTCGAATAAACAATACTTCCACTGAGACAAACGCAAGAAAGAACACGTTTTAAGTTATTATTTCATATTTGCAAACGTCTAGCTGTATTCACTTTTCAATTAATTACGAAAGGGAACATGTAAATATCAATATCGTTTTCTAAAATCTGCCTTCTGTACTTCTAAATTTATTTACAAAGAACGGAGTTTTATTAATAAGCAATCCAACGAACTGTGTACAAGAGAAAGATTAAGATACATTTGGGTTATCGTCAGAATTTATGGCCGTGAGGTAATGAAAATGTATTTTTAATTAATTACACAATTTCAATATATTCGCAAGTTTTGTTAATACAACTGTAATATGTGTAAATGTAATATTCTTACGCAGTGTAGCCTGTATTACAATCTCTCTCTCTAAAAATTACTCTCTCTCTCTCTCTCTCACCCCTCCCGCCAATGACATAAGGTGTACTAAGTCTTGTGGTAATTTCACTCGCACGAGATACACGGTTTATAAACTTAGCTCGGGAAATGTTACATGAATATCAATGTCCACAAAAAGCCTATTCTCTCACCGCAACATCTACATATATATTTCTTTGAAATAACTTATTTGCGTGAACTTCACCAAAACTTTTCGAAATAATGAATAAAATTCAGCATAAAATGATACTTTTTATAAAATTCGGATTTGAAACTTCTAGTTCCACGCATAAAATTATCACGTTAGAACCGGCATTTCGCAACAATACTCAAAATATTGTGCGAATACTTGAACGTATAGAAATGTACTCACTTTCTCTCGCCGTTCATCCTAGATTTCAAACACAATACGGTCGATATGAATGAATGGATTTAATAAAAAATGTTCAGCTTGATAAGAGAATATGGGACACGTGTTTCTTCGCAAAACAAGTGAATTTTTGAATTTTCAGAAGTAACTGATCAAGAAATAACGAAGGCTAACACTTCGTAAATATATCATAACTCATTATTATCGAGAACCACCTAACACAACGAACGAATCATTATTTCAGAATTGACCTATGTTCTCAGAAACACCTTCCTTTCACAGCTGTAGAAGTAGAGGGGATTGTGGGAGTGGGAAGCGGTTCGACATATGTTCGGTGAGGAAGTCACCTTGAACTTTCATGGACAGTTGCCTCTAAGACACCTTGAGATCTTGCGTCCTTGTTACAGAGAACGAGAGAATAATATTACAGAATAGGCGCAGAATACATGTAAGGGCTGTAATTAAAATTCTTATTATATAAGCATACTACCTTGGCAGTTTGGTCAGCCATTATGAGTTGTATAAAGAAATAATGTTCGAAAATTTGCCTATGATAAATGACAAAAAATGACCCAAGATTAATATAAACGAATGTGGTTTGCTGTAAAAAGGGCCATTGTCAGATTTTAATCATATTCTCTCTGTACGGCCAATGTGTGCTCAAAACACCTTGCAAGAAAGGACAAAGTCAAAAGTTGATCCTATCTCCTAATTCCACATTGATTTGCATTAGTTTACGAGTGTTTTGTCAGTTCGATGGTGTAAGAAAACCGCCCATTTTGTAAAATTTTGACAAACTTGAACTTAGTCAAAGTGAGGCTAATCCTGTGTGATTTAATCAATAGTGATTAATCCATACGAGAAGGTAAAACCTGGAAGCAGTTCTTGAGAAAATCACGTTTAATTTGATTGGAAAATTTGTCACGGTTTGACTAAAAATTACGCAATAATGACTTTTATATAAAAAACGTATAAGCCATTTAAAAAATAATTTCGACGACCGGGAGGTTCTAGGGTTCGAGTCCCGAAGGTGGCAGATTGGGTGAGCCGTGCTCCAGTATTCAGACTGCGCATTAACAGCGCAGACAAGAGACGCGGGGCGTGGAGCGCGGGGCGCGGGGTGCGGGGCGCGGGGCGCCAGCGCAGATACGGCGGCCGCGTGGGTGGCATCTGGGCGGGCGCAGGTCGGCGACGCTGCATCAGCAGGCGCGGCCGGCCTTCGGCGCTATCGCCGGCGGTGCCCGTCCGAAAGGGCTCCATCGCCCCCTGGCGTCGCGACAGCTCGCGTTATCCTGCCGGCCCTGCAACTGCACGTCGGCATCCTGCCTATCTCCCGAGTGAAGCGCCATAGTGGACGGCCACGGCGGGGGCGGGGCGTTTTTAGAGGCGGCCAAAAAAAGACTTTATGGGCCAGTCTTATTACTGCACGCTGTATTGACGTTGGGAAGTCCTTCAACGCTGATCTCTTTTTTCGCCCTGGAGAGTACTAAAAAGGACCTAGTTTGTATTAACTTTTCATAATTCTTTAGATAATTTATTTGTATACATCTCCGCTTTTCTTTCATAGGTACCACTTTCTGTATTCGTATCTGTCTCAAGTAGTAAGTGAAATCATGAACATCATTCATGTGTAGCGTAAACAAGTGGATATTTATTGAACTGCTGGAACAAAAATTAATGCTAAAGAAATTAATTGTCATGAGAGATTTGTAAAGGTGTGCGTAAAGGGATATACAACTTTTCTTTAAAATTTTGTTATTTTTTCGTAACAGTTCCATAAGGACGTACTGATGTCGAAAGTAAAGTAATCCTCAGTTAACTTGGAGAGTCATCGTCTGTCGTCGTCAGTCATTCACTTTTATTCCTTCGGCCAGCGGCTTCATAAACGTGCTTTGAATCTAAGAAATATAAGTATTGTGGACAAATCGTAGGATAAATATTCAATCTTTTGGGTGACAGAACATTAACTTCAGACATTTCAGAATCATGAGAATCGCTACTCTTTGCAAGCCGACTACCTACAATCCGTTATCCTGCTTTGCTTTCCTCGTCATCCTCGCAGCTAGTGTCATGTGAAGTGAACACTATCAACAGAAAAGAACTACACTTACCGGCACCAATCAACAGGTGCGCACTTTCCAGAATCCTTGTCCAGGTATATTAAGACAGGAATTTCGCGAGTTACAAATGTACATACACGGTATGTAAGTATTTCTATTCCTAAAATCTACCGAGTCTCTCCTTTCACTCGATTTTTTTTATAATACACAAAATCGATTTTAAGATTTCTCGTTATTTTTCACATAAACGAAATATAAGTAGGTGAGGTATTATTTCCGTTTCTCTTAATAAGTGTGGGAATAACACTTCATGGAAACTAGAATCGACTGACCCAAAAGCCGGTCGAATTAAATGATATTGACATTATTGTTTGCTGTTATCTTTCGTGTTGCGGTTTGTTTTTATTTTTTGCACAATATTACGAATTTTATAAACTTATTTAAGACGCAAGCCACGAATAATACAAAAATTTGTTTTTATTTCTGTTAGAGCATTGTAACAGTTTGAAAGAGATGTGCAATAAAAAAGGTAATGTGTTGACTGCCACCCCAACCTCATTGTGAACTACGGTTCATTTTAATTACTACGCATTCAAACATCCACACCTCACTTAATTGCATTTCAATAAAGCAAAATATTTTCCAAACTTTTCAGTCCAACTCTCGCGCGGTTCGAATGTAAATCAACGTTTGTACTAAAAATGTAAATGAGTTATTATACTGCAGTATTTCCTAAATTCAACATGATAGGTTCCATACCCTGTCTCTGTGCGTGAGGAAGGACTATACCTCTACGCACATCCATTTCCAGGGAAGATTATTACAACGGAGTTTGGCTTTCTCTTTTCACTGGATGGTAGCTGGTGTGAGTGATATCGAATGGTGAATGATGACAAGACATGATTTAGAATGGAGTGATAGTTCAGATGGTATGTGACTTATGGTGTGTTAATTATGATGATATAGACTTTATGGTATGTGAAGCCAACGACACAATCACATGGTGGAAACTCCCATTCTCCACGTGGGACACGAACCCGTCCCGCCTACTTGGAGGCTCTCCAAGCCCTTGTGTCATTGTGATAGGCAAATTATAGCTATTAACATTCCTAGAAATGTTATGAGTGTTATTACTGCCGAGAACAAAAGTTAAAAATCGAAGCGGGGCGGAGATTTTTAATTTGGACGAGGCTAATAACACTAACATTTCGTGGTATGTTCAGCATTTTATCGGTCACCATAAAATCTCACGAATTATGCGTAAGTTTACGACATGACTGCGATAGTAAACACATGAATTCTGGTGCTGCGGCACGTTAGTACGATATTGTGGAGCGTTGTTTGCGATAAACCTATGTAAACAATATTCGTATACCGTCGTTCTAGAAAGGTGGATGCAAATAATTCTCCCGAACCTAAAGAAATTATGTTCGATTAGGAAATTTGCTCGTTGACTTCCAGTGCCGACACCTTCACATCGTCAGTAAGTATGATTACCAGAGTAGAGTTTCATTTGGTGAAATGTGAGGAAACTGAGGTTAATTTACCTAATATTCATTTTTCTAATTGTACTATTAATATTACAATTGAGAATAATTATTCCCGAAACCAATGTTAACTACTTCTGAATTGTTTGACTCTGATTTGTTTTGTACATCGCCATGTTTTTTCTTAACAAACATTTGACTTGCGATGAATCAATGGTTGTTTACGTTGCTAAGGACATTAAACTTCTTAACATACAGGTAGGTACAAGTGCACTTAACAAAGCTGCAGGGTTGCATGTTAACAGGGGTAAAAAACGCACGTGACCGATAAAATATATTAACACAATTTTATTTTTATTTATTTCAGGCGGCGCAAAAAGAAAAATTCTTTGTCATTGAACAATTTTATTTCAACTCGTTCTATATATTAACTCGAATTGTCATACTTTCATTTACCCCTTCTTCTTCTTCTTCCTCATCCTGATGGCGGATTTTCGATATTAGTTGTAAAGGTAGGTCGAATTTAGCCGTTATCTGCAGGAGAATTCTAGCGGAGAGCTATTCTAATCGGTAGGTTTTCGTGATTTCTCTGATCAATACAAGGCGAATTCCGCAGCAGTAACCTTAACAAATGGGCCTCGGACGGCGCGGGATCTTCCCTTCCTCATTTTCGTCCTCTTCTGCTCCCTTACACACACACACACACACACACACACACACACACACATACATACACACATTTACATGCACCAAACTACCACAAATGCCGGGAGACCAGTCAGGAGTTTGGAACTTGACCCGCCTGTGATGGAGCTCCGCTAGTGGAGAGACCCCTGGAGAAGGAAACCCCGCAACAGAAGTGTAGGTCGACGCTGGATCTCATGTTCTAGAGGCGGAAGAACACAGCTATCTCCGGGGTCCTGCAGTCACAGGACAAATGACCAAAGCAGTTGACGCGTTCGAAAACACTAAATACCAACTTGCCCACTTTTCTACATTCAGTCGAACCCACAATTTTGGGTCTCACAATGAGCCCGTAACGCCATTTCTTTCTTCCTATACCTTGCGCATTCTTCTGTGCTGCCGTCGCCTTTCACGACACGCGCGTTGGACCGAAGCCTCAGCCCCAATTTGCAGGTCCCGCGGGTGGCCGTGCGGGACATGTTGCCACACGGCTGTGGTCTCCGTGTTTTGCTTATTCATGGCGCGCCGTACAGACCCAATCAACTTCAGAGATTGAGACCGTCACGATTTTAACTCGGCGACGAGTGTAGAGGAATTAGACTTCGAGACAAATTCAATGAGCAGGATTCGCATTCACCAGAACAAAAAAAAAATGAACTTGACCAAGAAAAGAAGAAGATATAGAAAACAAAAGGAAGTAAAAACCTAAAATGAAAGTAGGTTACTTAGGAGAGGAAAACTCAAGAAATGGGACAAATGAGGAAGAGAAAACAATGGACAAAACGATGAAAAACAAAATAAGAGATGAGAAATCTTAATTGACGAGACCACAATCATTTTTATGTGTATAAAAAGAGCAGTAACGTAGTTCCACTTCGGAAATAAACTGGGTGACTTCTCAGGCTACGCTCGCCGTTACTGCTAGGTTACTGCTACGTTATATCAAAAGGAAAAAAAATATTATCTACAGCTGCCTAAAGTATAATTTAATTACCATTAAATTTGGTTCAGCAAAAAGCAACACGTTTTCAACGTAAATTGTACATGTAAAGAGCAATCATTTGTGTTAGGACAGTTTGTGAAGTAGTTGTAAAACGAGTATGTGTTCTCACAAGTTAACATTCTCAACGATAACCGAGAGCTCCCTTTGAGGAGAGCCTAATTAAGGCGTAGTCTTTGAAACAGTGAGACGGAGTCGGCGATGACGAACCTTGCCGCTTAATGAGCTGAAATCTCTTCACTCTCTCGCAGCCAGGGCGAAGACGATGCCATTTGGTCTCACTAAAAACAATGAACGGAGGCACACAGACCCAGTTCCTTGCAACGGCTGCCACTGGCGACTTCATGGGTGTCATTCGCAATTCAAGTAGCAGCCATAAAGTTCTCTCATAAAATCTAAATTATAGTCCTAAAATCTCACCGATTCGAGACTCCTAAGATTATGAAGTATCATAAAAAAGTCATCAAATGTGTATTTTCATAAGGGAGCCCCAAGTCAGAGAGAGTGAGGCGGCGGAGTCACGGAGCATCTCAACATGCCGACTCGAAAGACCGCTAGTTCGTATTCCGCCGGGGGCACACATGCCAGTCTCGCGTTTTTCCGCTTCTCGAGGTTGCTCACATAGAACATTGACTTCATTCCGAAGAGTCTCAAAAAAGTGTGCGAGTGCATAAGGGTTAAAATTGCGCGCTAACAGCGTATAAAGATTACTTAAGCGTATTCAAAATATCCTCTAGAATGAATCAATACCCAATTCAAGAAATGTTATAAGAAATTATGCAAAAAATGCACTGCATGTATTGATTATGGCTCAACAGGAAAAAGGTACTTGCTTAGGGATTAGAACTATTACTCGAGAGACATGTGAGTTTACAAAGAAATCCTGATATGCCGGCTGCGTCGTGCGTGAACGTAGTCGCTCCCGACCTCGGCCTCAATGCCGTCCTACCAATCTGACCTTTACTGTAGAAAATGAGGTGTCAACTTGCTAGACGTACTCCTCCGTGACTGAGATTTCTCTCCAAGGCTTCGATCTTGCCAAGAAGGAAGACAAAGAAAAGTAGAAAAGCCTAATTGATACGACATAAACACCATGTAGTATTTTACGAGGGACACGTGAAAAGATATGAAGAATATACGTCAAAATAATGCGACATCATGCTTGAAAGCTTTCCGGAATAAAAGAGAGAACGTTAGGCATTGAGAGGAGGAGAAATAGGTTAGGTTGCCATAGGTGAGCAAGGCGCTAAGCACAAGTCATTGTGGAACCACATTACCTGTGGGCCAGGAGACTGCAGGCAGTTTATGAAATGAAAGCGTAGGAAAGAGGTCGCTCGAGTCCTCGGCGTTCGGACGGAAGGAAGAGCGGCTGAAGAGTAGAGAGAGCCTGGGCGGGAGTCACTCGCCTCGCTAAGAAACCAAAGCCTATGACAGCTACAGACTAAAAACGGGGCGTTCTGCATATGATGTCATTCAGCTCCCAAGTTATTTCGGGATATTTTGATGATGTGATTGTGGAGGGAGAGCCACTTCTGCGGGAAACAATCAACAAAACAAAGATAAACTTGTCAACAATTTTACTCAATTTCGAGAGATTACTCATCGCAGTGTTAACTTGAGAAGTCGATGGTAAATAAAGAAAACGTTCTAAAAATTTGTTTCCTCAATATCAGTAGTAACGTTTAGAAACTTAGTCGAACTTCAACAGTAATAACAAATCTGCAGCATGAATTTCGTTACTGTATATTACATACATTTTTAGACAGGTTACCTAAAAAATATTAAAGAGCATATTTCTATGATCTCTTTAATGTCGATTAACATTCAATTAAAAATAAAGAACGCAAACGGAAGAAAGAAATTATAGTAGAAGTGGGAAAGACGAAGATGAACACGGTAGAGATAAAATGTTATAAAAAGAAATGTACAAGACTCAAAACAACAAAACAGCAAACGAGAATACACAGAAAGATATGTACGAAAGGGAAGATTAACATTCTAAAGGATATTGATTCGTTGTTTTATGAAACTTATTAAGCAAATATCCGATATTCACTCGAAGAAATACACGAAGACAAAAGGCAATGTTTAACATTCGGTTGCTGATATTTCATTAATATCTGTATACAAGTTTAACTCATTCAGTGTTCCACAGTTCTTGTTGGCCTGGGAATTGAAGTTCAAATCCCATCCAGCAAATTCAATAGAATTACGAATTCCTCCAAAGGAATACCTGATATTTACTGTTTCATGTAACCTTAAATTTTGGAACTAAAGCCAGATGGATCAGAGTTCTTGCCTCACCATCTCCATTACAGTGGCACTGGGAGAGGTGGCTCAGTGCATCAACTTGTGGCAACAGTGGCAACAGTGCTCACTAGCTTAACAGCTAGGTCGAATTCAGTCGCTGTCTGGAGGATAATTCTAGAAGCCGGCTGCTCTGATCGGTAGTTTTCCGTGGTTTCTCCGATCAACATCAGGCGAATGTCGGAGCAGTATCCTAAGGAACGGTCCACGGACCGCGCGCGATTTTTCCTTCTTCTTTCTTGTCCTATTCTCATCCCTTACACACACACACTTATACTAACCTGCACTACACTACCACACATGCCGGGAGATCGGTCGGGAGCTTAGAGCTTGTCCCGGCTGGGGCGGTGCCCCACTGGTGGGAGATATCTGGTTGTGGTAAACCCCGCAAGCCGACGGTAGGTCGGCGCCGAATCTCGCCATCCAGCGGGGAAAGATTGCCGCCACCCGAGGAAAGACATGCACTACACTTATGGGAATAATGACCTCTGTAATTGGAATCACTAACAACCAACCAACCAATCCATTGCTGTGCCGTAAGCATAGAGAGAGTGGAACCTCTATCTCAGTCATGGGCCCACATGGGCGTGCTCTAACCTTGGAATACGCGCCAGTGAATAGGACTGGTTCGCCTGCACGAAGATAGAGTGCCCTTTGTACGGAAGTATGAAGCACAAGAAGCCCACACAGCGTTTGCACAACAAGATGATTCGGAAAGATGTTCATATGAATAAACCCAGACGGTGCCCAGGGTTTTATACGGAGGTCGTCAGACACATTCAGTTGGAAGAATACTTCCATTTCAGTGAATCACATTTTTTTCATATCGAGAATATTGTTACTGTCAATGCATGTAAATGCGACGTGGTTTAGAAGATTAAAAGGGAATATAAGACAGTTCTGAGGAGTTTCGTCAGAGGAAACAATTATATGAGAAGTGTGTGTGTGCTGACGGGAGCCATGTGTGCTGGCTTCATTATGAACCTATGCCGCACATTAACATTGAGTCAGTGAAGTTAATGGAGATCTTCACTTAGCACATTTCTGCCTGTTCTGTGTTCAGTAAACAAAACATCTTATACTGCGCGTAGTCGTCTAAATCTCGCGTAGTCCCGGCACATTGATACCCCGGAAGCTAGAGTTTAATAAATACAATAAAAAATGAATGAGTTTAGTCCATTGTTCTGTTCTGATATTTTATAAAGAGTGTCAACCTATATAGTGTCACTTGATACAGAGTATGCCATTCACAATGACGTTCATTCCGATTACTTTCTGTGGTGTCATTTTAACTTGAAACAAGTTTGTCCAATGGTTCGTGCTTACGATTAGTGACATCTCCAAAATTGATATTTAACCTAATAATTGTTTTCATCTTAGCTGAGTTATTTATTTCGCGGGCAATGACAGTGTTTTGTGTAACAGCTGAGAGTTATATTTATCAACAATTTACTAATAAGATGATTTTTTCTAAACTTATTTCTTCGCTTAATTGAAAAATGTCATTTTCTTGTACTCCGACGAATTGCCAAGTTGAAATGAAAGCGTTTAATTAAGAAAATTGTCGAAGATGTCCAAGATGTGGAACAGTACTTTGCGGGGTTATCACTTCTCAGGCAACTTCCTCCCGAACGCCTCACCGTGAAAAAACCCGCAACAAAAGGAACTCTGTCCGGGTCATTGCTCAGCGAGGCCTCCCGCGCGACGCGTGTCGGAAGGTGTTGCGACAGCGGCGTGTCCCCGCCCACACACGCGCAAAGCGGCCGCCGCCGCGAGGCGGACGACGTCGAGGAGTAGCAGGCGGCTTGGCCGTGCGCCTGAGCGACGCTTCCCGCGTGCCGGGCGCCGCACCCGAACGCAGACGGCGGCGCGGCGGGTCTTGTGCAGCTGCCCCGGCAACCTTTCTCCCCGCCCCGCCTCGCCCCGCCCCCCCCGCCCCGCCCCGGCCCAGGCCACGGTCAGCGAGAAGGCGGGCGGGCGAGCGAGCAAGCGAGCAGGCGGGCGGGCGAGCGAGCGGGCGGGCGGGCGAGCGGGCGGGCGGGCGGGCGGGCGAGCGGGCGGGCGAGCGGGCGGGCGAGCGGGCGAGAGGGCGGGCGAGCGGGCGGGCGATCGGGCGGGCGGGCGAGCGAGCGGGTGGACGGGCGAGCAGGCGGACGGGTGGACGGGTGGGCGGGCGAGCGGGCGAGCAGGCGGACGGGCGGGCGGGCGGGCGGGCGGGCGGGCGGGCGGACGGACGGGCGGGCGGGCAAAACGATCGGCGCTCCTCCCTTGTTCGGCGCCACCAGAACCAGCACTGCTCTTCGGTGGACAGGCAGCGCACCCGCTCATAACATTCAAATTGCCTTCAAAGTGAGAGATTCACGCTTACCCACTTTTTTTGGGGGGGGATGTGCCATTTCTTAACTATTATTTTTTTTTCTTATTCAAGTTTGCATCAACATATAGGTCATTCGCGACCACTATTGGTTTTAACGTTATGGTAACTATGCAGGTGGAACGAAATTGTGATGATAAGGGATGAAAGGACGAACACAAATACAACCATGCCCGAGGCGGGATTCGAACCTGCGACCCACAGTCCGAGATCGCTACAACACTACTGCCTTAGCGATCTCGGCCACCGGATCGAGAAAAAAATGTCTTTTATATTCTGAAATTATGTATTTTAGCACAAGAGTTTTTTTTCTGTTGTTTTTTTCGTCGTACTGTATAACCTACGGAAAGCATTGAAAGTAACATACAGCTTTCTGTTTTAGTAGTTATGCCTAAGAATTCTTTTCTAGCACCAGGAAAACATCGAAGATAATTCCATATACCCTTATTCGGTCGTCAAATGTGTTTATTTTACTCTGAAATTACTTACCCAAACTCACATTAGGGATAACGCTATGATTAGGAGTAGCATCCTTGCTTAGATTTAGCATTTCATTATCTTAGTTAAAACGATGTTTCTTTGTATTACCCAAATTTCATTCAATGAAGCAAAGGTCGACGAAATACTAATAATTTTAACTACAAATAAAACTTTTAATTATAAATAAAACTTTTCTAAAGACATGACTCAACTATAATTGCAAAACATTTCATCACAAGTACAAGTGTTGAGAAAATAAGCCATAAAAGCAAGGTGACTGTCAAAGTGACGTTTACGTCTAAATAATAAATCATACGATGTCTAAGTTGAGTACCGACAACCCAAGCACATCGCCAGAGCCAGCAACTGCAACAAATGTCGCACGGTGCCTCGGCGCGGACGCGTGGCGACAGCCTGACAACGGCCGCGCTTCGCAAGAGGCGGGCGCCTGCTGCAGAAAGGAGAGCATGCGCTGACGGCACGAAAAATGGAAGACATGCGCCGCGGCACACCCGGTTTCCTTTATACCGCGACCACGGCGCTCGGTTGTGTCGTAAGAGACGAGCTCTCGTAACTGTTCTCAATAACCTCTTCTTTCGCGGGCGCCCCCTCCTTTGAACTTTTCCCGCTGGCTCACTTTGGGTGGCGAGGCGGTTGCGGTTGGGCTGCGCCGCCGCGAGGCGACCGCGGAACGCCACAGGCGATTAGTGCAGCGCTTCCCAGCAGGCCTGTCGCCAACCTCGAGCTTTATGCGCACTGTACGCCGCTCTCGCACCTGGTCGTGGAACCTAAAATCATTAAGGTGGATCCAGAGAAGAATTGATTGATTGATTTTTTCGTGTTTCCAGGCGCGTCAACTGCTTCGGTCATTAGTCCCGTTAGTGTAGTGCATGTTTTTTCTCCGAGAATGGCAGTGATCTTCCCCCGCTGGATGGCGAGATCCGGCGCCGGCCTACCGTCGGCTAGTGGGGTTTCCCCCTAACCACGACTCTCCCACCAGCGGGGCATCGCCCCAGCCGGGACAAGCTCTAAGCTACCGACCGGTCTCCCGGAATACGTAGTAATGTAGTGCATGTTCGTGTGTGTAAGGGGAGAGGATAGGACAAGGAAGAGGGAGGACAGATCGCGCGCGGTCCGTGGCCCGTTTGGTAGGGTATTGCTCCGGCATTCGCCTGGTGTTGATCGGAGAAACCACAGAAAACTACCGATCAGCCGGCCGCTAGAATTCTCCTCCAGACAGCGACAGAGTTTGACCTAGCTGAAAAGCTAGTGTCGAAAATCCTGCCGCCGTCAGGACTCGAACCTGGGACCTCCCGGTCAGAGGCGCTGCAGTGACATCAGTTGATGCCCCCGGTCCAGAGAAGAAGAGAGAGACGTTTGGGAAGTATCTCACCCCCCGAAAGTTGGTGTAAATATCCAGAAATGAGCAAATGCCAAACAATGTGTTAATACGTTTAATTTGAACCTTGTTATTTTCATTAAATATCATGCAATAACTAAGATGCATGAATCAAATTGGATAGCCTGAATGGAAACTGATTGTGCTAAAGCGGTATGTGAAGGGGTCGAAAATGATCACCTGCTGCCAATGAACGTGTATTAGGAAATTTAGAATATATCGAAGTTACATATGTAATATTTGTCCCTAAATGGTAAGCACCACGTTATGCAATGGTAAATAGCGAGTACGCAAAGTCTCTTTGACTGCGTCAGAACATGGCCCGCCAAAGACTTCTGCATGATGAAGTTGCCTGACAATCAGGGTCCAATGCCACATATCTAACTTCGATATATGAAATTTCCAACTACATATACTTTGGCAAAAAGTTATAATTTTCGACCGCACTAGTATCCCTTAGACGTTTGTTACATTCATTCTTAGACATCGTGTTCAGGTGTCTCATAATAAATATCACAAATGTCTAGCGCATGTAGAGGGATCGATGATGATCACTTTCTGACAATGAACATGTGGTGAGAATGTTCTTTAAAGAAGTTACACATGTGACGTTTGCCCTTGATAAGAAACTCCTCAAGCAATAGTGTGCGGCAGGTCACGTACTGACGCAAAGATGTTTCACTTACCTGCCGAACATCGGTGCATGACAAGTTACCTAACAATCAACAATCAGGGGCAAACGACTGTCACATTTGTAACATAGTTACATAAAACTGTGTATTCATTAGCAAAATTTACTCATTTTCGACCTGTCATGTCCTTGGAGTTGTATTTTATTCTGAGACGCCTGTAGGCCACACATATTTGACATTCTGTAAATGTCGCTAATTACTGTTTTTTCTCTCCGGAGAAAAATCAGGACCACAATGACAGTTCCATCAAAACGTCCCGAAACAATAATTTGATTTGGATAGCTGTTAATCAACGTGATATACACGCTATTTTAAAACTGTTCTTTTTAAGAACAGAGGATTATAAGATGACACAGAAAGATGTAGATACTCAAATGAACGCACGACTCGGAAAGGCAATTTCCTTTGACTGACATGCTCACTTCTCTGAAAATTCTTGCATTCGTAATCAAACAGGATTATTCATGAACAAAAAGACTCTTCACTTTCCGTATTAGAATACCAGAAGGTATGAATAACCGCGCAGGAACAATCTTAATGAATGATGAAACCTCTAATCTGTTGCACTATTATTTTCTTTCCATCTTACTGCAGTATATTAATAAGTAGTGCGACAGTGTTTTAGAAAAAGCTCCTCACGCTCTCTGGATAAGCTGCTCCCTTTCGTGCATTCCATTAGTTCGTCGCAGACATTACAGCTTTCTGAGAATGTTTAATCCTTTGGATAATTGGGAGTGTTCTGATGTTCGTGAGAGGTCTAGAATATCTGTATTCACTTTTCCAAGAGGATACTCGTGGCTAGATTCTTAAACCACAATTTATCTTTGAAATACGGGAAGGACCTAAAATTCAATCGGTCATAAGGCACAGCTCAAAACTGCTGCCATATTTACAATTAGACCGAAGAAGTCTGCGCTCATGGCACGAAATAGGGCGTAACAATGGCGTAAATAATTTTTCCGACTTACAAAGAAATATTTTATATCTCAGTATTTGTACTCAGTAGTACAAATACGCATCAGTTTATATTTGAATAAAGTTTATATACAGGAACAAAAACCGATGAAATTTTAATAAAGCAGGGAGAGATGAAGGGGTATAACACGATATATCTGGGCCATCCGGGCTGTAGTCGTTTTCGTCGTTTTCGTCGTTGGCGTCGTCGGCCGGGCGGATGGGAGCGATGGCTTTGGCGCCACACGGCGCCCGGCGAGGAAAGTGCAAAAGCGTCTGCGGAGGAGAAGGAAATCGAGCCGTCGCGACGTCGCTGGCGAATCTGGAACGCGCGGGGAAGCACGGCGACGCCCGTGGCGGCGGCGGGCAGGGCGCTTGCCTCACGCCGACACGTCACCACACGGGCTCTCACGCGAGGACGCGCCCCTACGTTGCCCCAGCCCCGCTCCACGCGTGCCACGTCACGCAGGGCACACTCACGCACCCACGCCTTCACGTACGCCAGCCCCCCGCCCCTCCCACCGAAGCACATCCACGGCATTGGCCGGAAGCTTCGGAGCGTTGATTTCACAGAAAGAGTATTTGTTGCTTCCTTTTCCTGCACCTGTCGTTCACGCACTTGCTTTCAAAGTGAGCAGATATTAAGTGTCCCTGATAAAACCATTTCATACTAAGAAATTCGCTTAAAATATGAACGCCGGTTGGCATATACAGCTATCTTTCTGTTCCTTCCTCACGTCTTACTGCACGTACCTGCCTGCCGATTCCCAACACGTTGAGATACCTTAAGGAATTATTCGTATCTCCGCACCTCCGTACTGCTGTTTCTTATCTCTCCTCCTCTCGTCCGTTTAATTCTGAACTCTCATTTACAAGGCATCACAACACATCAGGCATTACTCATCGCCACAATAGCACGTGTAAAAGGGCAATGCCCTAAGGTCGGTATCTCACAACCCCCTCCATGAAAACAAAAATGCGTACGTCTCGCTCCCTTGCCCACCGCCGCGCGACCGCACGCTACGTCACGCACTAAAGCATGCACGCACCCGCACCCACACCCACACTCACACCGATACCCACGAGCAGGAATTATTACTTCCCAGAGACCGCGAACGTCAACGTCCGAGTTCGGCAAATACGTTCATTCATTTGGCCACATCCTTATTTTGCTCGCTAATAATTATTATGCTATGACTTATTACCCTTTTGGTCAACTGTTCGTAGCTGATTGTGTTAAGTTCGATTTCATTTGAAGACGCTGTTATACGGAGCATATGAATATATTTAATACAACTGGCGAAACTTATGAAGAAGTTACAAGGTTCGAGGTCGTAAAGAATTGTGTAAAGAACCGTGACTCACTGACGACGGCCATTTTAACTTAAATTTCACAGCGGACAGTTGGGCGGAAGAGAAAGCTCAATCATCCGACACTCATTTTTTTAAACAAAGGCAACACCACGACTTTCGTCATTACTACTATTACGGCTTTCGTGACTGACGATGTAAATACTCCCAGGAAGGATGAGCATGCCTCTGATTTAGAAATCAAAATATTTATGTTTGTTAGAATTCACGAGATCTAGCACAGCGCGTGAGGGCAATAGATACAAAGGAAAGTAGTGACCTACATTCCTTAATTACTGCTTTCAAGAATCAAGAAACGACGTATGTTAACTACACCCGACTCAGGAGATGACGCTAGTCTGCCGCCTACGCGCTCTACTTCTACCTCTACGCGTCGGGGTTTCAATCCCGTTCAATCCTGTGGATCTTGTAATGGGCAGATAGGTGATGGCGGCACATTTTCAGGAAGCTTTCTATATTCACTCACTAATTCATCCCACTGTTTTTTCATTGCCAAACTCATACATTCATTCCTTCACCACAATTCTAATCATTCTCGATCCTCCACCCTCGGTGGATATAAACAGACTCCTAAATAAGTTCCCTTTCATAAATTATATTATCTTGTAGTTTTCGACAAAAATTCTGTTCAACACATCATGTATCAGAATGATAACACGAGTAAATAATGTCACACTACATATAAATCAAATAAATATTCATACGACGTAACTGGCCACCAGAAGTACTGGCGAAAATGGTGCCTGTGACGATGATTACTAGTGTCATCAATAATAATGATTGCAATACGACGAGACCAGTATATTTTGTACAAGAAGACGAGTGTGATTGGGAGAAAGTTTGCTTGGATATGCTTAAGAAGGGAAAGCAGACAAGCTCTTTATGCAACTTTTTGCTATGTAATATACCATGTAAGAGGGTGTAATATTGAAATTATAATTTCAGAATATCTGCCAGTTTATATTACTTTACTCTCTACCCTACATACTATTTATTTACAACATTAGGTGCGCATTAATACACGCGATTCTCTGTAATTTCTCAATTTCAAGCAAAGCATGTTAGTAGGCTGACCTAAACGCTTTGTTAGAACACAAAATCATAAACAAATATTTTAAGCAATGCAAAAGTAATAAGTTTTCATTGCTTTTATTAGCTGAGCTTTTTTTAAAGCTATATATAGCAAATACCACACACACACTGACGAATTGAGCATTACTTATGTATTCCTAAATACTCCTTCCCGTTTATTAATGGGGACATATCCCCATGTAACAAGGTCGCGATAGTCGCTAATTCAACTGTACAAAACATGAAGTGGCTTTTGGAATTTCGCATGAATTTGAGTGAAATGAACCTATGAACCTCCTGTTGTTACACTCGCACTACATTTTTGGACGAATGTGTTTTTATTGGTTATGTTGTTACTATTTTTGCAAATTGCGTGTATTTGGTTGATACGAAATGGTACATCTATTGCGTTTATTAGTTGTGAAAGTACGAAAATTCTTTACCGACTCAGTACATGTATCTTATCTTGTCTTGTCTTATCTTATCCATGCAAACACCTGAAAAAGTATCAAGCGCCAGTCCCCTCTGAAAACAGATGAACCACACAGAAAACAGGCACGAAACAGGTCCGCATAAGAAAGAGCAAGCTCAAAATATTATACTCATTAATGTCTCGTTTAATCCAACAGAATAGATAGCATGAGGAAAAATCTGAGAAAAAGTATCTAGTAAGATAAAATAAAGGAATGAGAGTTTCCATGAATCTTCCGTTAGGCGAATCGATAGTACTGATGACCGACAGGCAAAAACCCACACGACTCAACTTCAAATACACTACTAATACATTACTTGATAGACTGTTATTATAGTTCATCCATTTTATATAACATAAAAGTTGAAGAAACATCTTCACTTGCGCAGTCGTTTCACCACGTACCCCCTTCCGTCATAGAATGTTGAAATCGTTTTGCATTTCAAGCGCACTCTCCGTCCTGGCATGAACTCAGCAAGACGTTAAGAGCGTCGTGGAAGAAGTGAGTACGATAAATACTGATGTGACGCAATTCCAGAAGGTATAGGAGTTGCAGGACTGAAACAGCTAACTTCAAATGTTTCCCCCAAAACAATAAGAAATGTGAATAATTGTAGTGATTTTGGATCATCTTTACGTTCGTAGAATCCTTCCAAAGTTATACGAAATTTGTGAAGCGACGTTCGCAGGAAATAATATCTCAAGGTAAAATATCAACGTAAATGTATGCACTTTGTCAACAAATTTAGTTCCTTTTCCGCATTTACACACATTTAGAAGCATTAGTGAATCCACCATGTGAAAGATATTATTTCACACATCACTTTTAAGACACAAATATTACATAGATCTTGTCGGACATATCGCCACCCCCGGGTTCAGCTTTAAATTTTAAGTCGGTCGTCTACATGATGCACCAAGCAGATGGATTCGACTAAACAAGCAATTTTTATCATCTTCCATGTTTAGTACGGACGAGGTGACAACCATTGTGGATTTCTTCTTTCAAAGCGTTACCAACAGTCATCCGTTTGCTTTGCCTTCAATGGCGGAAATTCCGACAAGGCTACAGGAAACGCCCGGGGCTCGCCCTCGGCACGATTCACTGGCGCTGACGAGAAGCTTCGAGACGACGGCCGCAGCAAGGAGATCGAGAGAAGACGGCACCGCCAACTATCGCTGAAAAAAATGCCCCAACACTCCACGCCGCAGTGTGTCGTTGAAGCAGGGCTTTTTGTCACGCGCAGAGCCGCAAACATAACAAGCGAGTGGCGCAACGGCAACCGCGACCCTGGGAGTTGGCCGTGCGCCGTGCGCCGTGGAGGTGAGAGGTTGGCGCCCTCCGGCCCGGGCGGCGCCTGCCTGCGGGCGTGCGGCGGCTTCGAACCCAGCACTCCGGCTTTGCACGCTCGCCGCCGTCGGGCTCCCCAGCCGGATTCCTCGCGCACGACCAGGAAACCCGCGCCCGAAATCCTCCCGCCCATTACTTTCGCCTCCGTTTTTCTCCAGCCTCGCCGCTTTACTCGGGCGCTCGCGAGACTCAAATTAATTTGACTCTTTTGAGAAACAAAACTGTCTCCGAAGGTATCATTACGTCATTTAAGCAGTTTAATACGCAATGTTTTTAGCCCGTGGCTCACTAACCGACTTCAATTTGCTGAGATAAAAAAAACTGCGATTTTTTTCTCCGTTTAAACGATCTCTTAATTCGCATTTCATTCTGTTATACAAGGTTGGAGAACAAAATCAGGCGACGCAGAAAATGCACGCAAATTTTTGAAAATCGATTCCTTCTTACAGTTCAAATCCAATTTCACTAATTAAATTAACAAATAGTACACATTTATCATTAAGCACATTGTTTTTAGTTATCTACTAGTCGCTTTCCGCTGCATTTGTGAAGGAGAGAGTGCGTTGATGATGGGTAACATTTCCATTCCTTTGTCCCGAGCGCAGATTCACGAGGGAGAAAGAATAGGGAGCTCTCCATTTCCATGGAAATGCGGGGAGGCCTCGGGCAGGCGGCGCAGGCGCAGGCGCAGGCGCAGGCGCGGCGGTGCCTCTTCGCCGATTCAGACACCGTTGGCTGGCCGGGGGCCTTCATCGGCGGCAGCGCCACGCGGGGCTTGTTTTTTTCGTCGCTCACCCCGCCCAGGCAACGGCCGCGAGCGGCGTCGCGTCTCCCGCCCCGCCCCGCCCCGCCCCTCCCGCACACACGGCGCCCAGATGAGACGTGGACCGGCGGCGGCGCCGATTCTCCGGCCGCGCACGGGAGTGGCGCAGTCTTCTATGCGAAATTTATGGGCTATTGAGACATTTTGTGTGGTTTTGCAACTATATTTTGGCTTAAATTTGAGAGAGTGAGTTTTTGATTTTGGGCAAGTCAATGACATAGGTCGTTATTCCCTTAACTGTAGTGCGTGTCTTATTCCGGGAGGTGGCGGTGTTCCTCTCTCGTTGGAACGTGAGATCCGGCACCGATCTGAACGTCCGTAAACGACGTTCTCCTTCCAGGTACTTCCTGCAGCGGTGCACCGCTGGGACGTTGGGACACCTCTGGGACGTCTCCCGATATTGTAGTAGTGTAGTGCATGTAAGAGAAAGTGGGTGTGTAAGGGACAAGGAGGGGACAAGGATGAAGAAAGGAAGATCGCGGGCTCTCTGTGGTCCGCTTATTAAGGTATTATATATATTGTATTGATCGGAGAAGACAGAAAACTACGAAAAGAGCAGCCGACCGTTACAATTCTTCCCCAGGCACTGGCTCAATTCGACCCATCTATGTAGCTATTCAATATATTTTAATATGGTGAATACACTGTTCATCTAGTTTGTTCAATGAACTTTTATTCGTATATCGAGCAATGCTTACGTTCGGGAAAGTGGTTAAATGATTTAACACACTTTAATAAATAATGCTACATGATTAATGTACAAGCTAAAAGTAAACAAAGTAAACTGCTATCAGCTCCCCCACACCATTACATTATGTCAATTTTTTACGGCACGAATTTCCATAAATAAGATTAAACTGACAATTAATGATTCCTCTGAAAAGAAAATTTTATAAAATAAATTACCTAATTTTCAAATATTTTCTTTAACTATCCCTTAATAGCCTTGAATTGTCAACTTTTACCATCTATTTATTTAAATTGCCCAAACTCTACGAAATTTTCGAATGAACTAGTCGTGAACACGGCGGAGCAGCTTATTAAGAGGACTGCGCGTGGGCGCGGGGCCAGCCGTTGCTCTCGCCAGCGCAAACCTGGCGCGTTCCGAACCACAGGCAACACCATAATTCATAGCGACAGACAATCGAGAAGTACCAAGATACAAGGTCAGATATTATCAAATAAGCTATCGCGACATGAATCTAAACTTCCGATTTTGTATTTAAGACCTCTTAATAGCCTTACGAGTATGTTTTTACCGGTAGAGGACATCTATAACGTGTGCGGTGCTTTAATGAGTGTTATGCTCTTAGCACGTCCTGTCCAACCTACCAGCATACTATTGGTTTACATAACAGGATGTTATTTCATTTATATTTCCCGTACCTCTCTTGTTGCAACTACGAACTTGTGTTCGTGGTACAAATCGAAAGCTTCTCCCTCGAGTCAACCTCAAAACCAAAATAAGGTTGCCACAGGATTATCACCACTTTTCTTAAGGTTTCATTTAAGTTGCGAGTAACTGTGAATCTCGCAATTACAACATGCGATACAGCTTGTAGGTCGTACCTGATGACGGACCTCAATTATTTCTCATCCCCTCGGACGGACCTCAATTATTTCTCATCCCCTCGGATATTCAAGCGACCGAAAGACTTATTCAAAATGCCGCTCGCTTACAATTTCACACCACCATCGGCCCAGTCGGTGTGAGTGCGGGTGTGGGCAACCAGGGGAGCGAAGGACACCTCCGGTGCGTCGCTGGCCACAGGTACGCGGGTCATTACCGGGGGAACCAGCCGACGTAGCAGAGGCCCCGCCCTCACCACGCCGCGCACCTCCGCCTCCACGCCACGAGAATGCGACGACCCGGCTCCCCGCGCGGCGTTGCCACATGGGGACCATGGATGAATTTTCGCGGTACTACCCATTCCGTATGTAGAGACTTCCCTGAAAAGGTGAGCGTCCTTTTGAATGCTCGCGGGAGGAAGACGAGGCGCTGACTTGCTTGGAACTGCTTTGGGTTGCATCCCCTTCCCATGTACTTTAATTTAAGGATCGTGAATACATTCGTATTGTTCTTCAGAAGTTCAAAACTAATTGAGGATTGGGGTTCAAGCTCAATTACCGATAAACAGAGTGCTTTGTCAATTCCTTTCATAAAATGCTTCTATTGATTTTGTATATTTCTTATTGTATACAGAAAGACAAAATATCAATCAAATGTTATTTTACACAGAGCAAGCGCATAAGAGAGACTTAGAAAGAAACGGATGATGGGAAACATTCTTTAAATATCCCGTAGGGAGTTCCAAGGGTTCCAAGTTCAGATGTATAAGAATAATTACATGCAAGAACAGGCAATAACAGTGGCATGAAAAACGTTTCTGCGCGGAGTATGATATTTGATACTTTGTGATCCGCTTAAAGTAACATCTGCTTTCAGCTCATGTTACGCTTACTCAAGAGGAGCTCACAATAAGAATGTAGGCATTTACAACGTAGTATTCAACAAGCAATCTTGCCCAGGCCTTGCTTTTGCAGTGTTTTCGAGTTTCCAAACTATAGTGACGTATCGGTAATAAATATTCTGGATTGTTTATTTATTGATTACCGGACGTAACATTGCGACTATATAAGTAATTCTGTTACGTTTTTCCCATACAGAAACATTATTTTCTTTCATTAAATTGGTGAAGATGTAAGGTAACAGGGACAAGTGCAACCCTAGATATTTTTGCACCAAAAAAAAAAGAGTTCCGTCCCATCTAGTGTATACTGAACTCTTTGTCCATGTATGCTACCCACATCAACGCCACATACGATTTTGGTTATCTTCCCAAATTAAGATGATAGTAGTATTTTAGAGATGCTCGTTCTTTAAATGACGTAAGGGTAAACAAAAAAACACGTATGTAAATCACGAGAATTTATTTACTGATCTTCAAGTCTACTATGGGCGGAAAACCCGTCTGGACACACGTCAGACCGGTTTCAACTTGGAACCCACGTCGGCGGTCACTATTCGACAAGCGAACCTGCTTATTGTCCCAGGTGGACGACTGACACGTTTGAGCGCTTGGCCGACAGCAGAACTATGTAACAAGAAACAACGTACCGTGAAGGGCAACATTTCCTATAGGGGCGTTGAACTGCTACGATGCACGCTCCCATCTATACGTATAATCAACCAATCCACAAGCGGTTATGGTTAATTTTGAACCCGATGATGACCGGCTGAGTTTAGCTCATTGCCACGAATCTGACCGGGAGGTCCTAGGTTCAGTGTCAGGTTCACCGTCAGGTGAGGGATTTTTGTCACTAGCTCTATACCTAGGTCGAGTCTAGCTGTTGTCTGGAGGAAAATTCTAGTAGCCGGTTTCTCTGATTGATATTTTTCCGTGGTTTCTCCTATTGATGACAGGCACGCAGTATCTTAACAAACGCGACATGGATCGCGTGCGATCGTTCCTACCTCTTCCTTGCCTACCCTCGCCCTTACACACTTACACTATTACATATGCCAGAAGACAAGTCGGGAGCTGAGAACTTGTTCCGGCAGGAGCGGTGCCTCGCTGGTGTGAGATACCTCGATGAAAAAAATATCTCAAGCCTATGTTTCGGTGGGCGCCGGATCTCGCCCTCCGGCGAGGGAAGAACACCGCCACCTCCCGTAATAAAAGCATGCACTACACTTACTGAACTAATGACCATAACAGTTCACGTGCCCGCAAAGAAAATAAACAATCTCCCAACTATAGATATAATCCACCAGCCCAGATGCAGTTATGGTTAATTTTGAACCCGACGAACTTAAGAAAAGGTTATGCAGCAGACATGAAGTGAAGAGGAAGAAAAACGAATGATAATCATGCCGGATATCATAAGTGTAATAAATATTTTAAAAATGTGATTTATTTTTGAAGAAAGCCAGTGACTTTCAACATACGTAGAAAATGTCTGATATTTGCATCTCATTATAGTACACGGTCGGCATTTACGACAGACATATACTACCACAGTTTACATAAGCACATTTCTTTTTCATGTTCGTTACTGGATCTTGGATGGGACAAAGCCTCTTCGTGATTTCCTGTAGCAGCTATTACATGGAAGCGAAGAAGTAATGCATCAGGTCTGTTTCAAATCAAATATGAAAGAGGATAATGTAACAGTGTGTAAATATTATAACAAACGAACGTGTTAAATTATAATTGGAAATAATTTTCAGAAATGCAGGAGATAACGATGTTAATGAATCTGATATAGAAATATCATCTTATGCACCAGAAAAGAAGTCTAATATCCAGTCACGAGTCCACCTTCAATTCAGTCTTGGAACGCGCAGACGGTGCAACGGGTAGATCGTCATCATATGAAGGTGATTCAAGAGGTCGCGATGGGAACCAAAGGAGAGAAGCAGAGGCAAGTAGAAGAAATCATGTCACGGTGCACCCAAAGATCCCACATATAAACGCCGTCTGTAGTCTAAGATCACAAGAAGAATTCGGAACAAGATGGGAACTACCGCCACCAGCGCAGGCGGCGCACGCGGGTTTGACGCGGACCACAGGTACGAAAAGGTCCCAAAATCGTGACACCCTTCAGACAGTAAACAGGTAACGTGCACGTCTCCGCCAGTTGTGCACTGTTACACCTCTTCTGGTTCACTATTCAAGGTAAGGCAGGCGTCAGTTGACGTGACGCTGTCTGCCAGTGAGGAACTGACCAGTTTTTCTGTATGCTTCCAGAACATTCTAAAAGAATTCTAAAAAAACGTGTTTTATGGAGTTTGAAGCATTTGAAACGCGTTTGGGGGGGATAAGACATCTAGCTACAGAGGTGATATCATTTGATTCCTTCGACAAGAAAAATCGACTGGCTATATTTGTATCCTTCCGGAATTCTCTGGAAAATTTTTTTAAAAAAATTGTTTTGGGTGGTTTCAAGGCCCCCATAGTGGTGAAATGCTGTGAATGACTATAATTTCCGGTAAAACATGAAACGTTACGACTAGATTAATTAAATTGACGATAATTAAAGTAATTTTGTAAAGAAACATGTATTTTTTTTACTTTTTCACGCTACCTCGTAAGAAGAGAAAGTATTGTAATCGTGCGCCAGAAAAAGAAAGACTTATTGCCGGGCCCTGGTAATGAAAAAGTGAATAAATCTTGTTCCTAGTAAATAACTCCCTCTTACGCGTTGTGCAGACACAATTCGCGTTTTGTGATTCCTTGGTACCGAAAAAAACTTGACTGTCCATCGGTCCCTCTGTTCTTCTGTTCGTCTGTCAGTCCGTCCGTCAGTCGGTTTGTCTGGCCTTGTGTCTATCTACGGTCAACTCTAGCGCCTAATCCGTTCAGACGATTTTCTCCAAAATTGACATTCACCTATCGATCTGAATGAACTCGACACCCTGCGAGTTTGAAACACATATTTTTATTTTTGGAGGTACTTTGCATAAAGTATGAACATTTTCAAATTTTCTAAAAAAAAGGCCCCCTCTTTTTATTAAACTTCGTCCTCGGATAACGAACTATGAATTTTCAAATAATGCAAAAATTTAAAACCGCAAAAGTACAATATTGATGATAGAGATTTTTGTCTTAAATGAAATCTCTTCTAAAAAATCAGATCTTTAAAAAAGATTCTGAAAAAATGTATTGAGAAAACGAGTAGTTTTCGCATAATTTCTGCTTGAAGTTTAATGCTATTTGTAAAACAAAAGTCTCAAAACGGTTCCTATTTTTTCTGTAATTTTTTTCCATACATTTATTTCCAGCAAAGGACATTTAAAAATGTGGCAAGCTTTATTTTCGATAAATACTCTGAATTTTCGAAAATTGCAAAATAGAAATAACACAACGAAGTACGTGCTGTTGTAGTACCACTAGTTTTTAAAAAGTATTTTTATCGACACATTTTCATGAAACTTTCTATGCCCGATGACGGACGAGACGGCCACGATTATGTAGAAAATGTCTGTTTATTATGCAGTTGCTTGGCTCCAATAAAAGAAATAACACGCAAACATCCGCCGGAGGGGCCCCGCTACTCCAGTAATTGGATAGTTAACGTTGTTTCTCGCGCGGCGAGCGTCCGCTGCGGGCGGGCTGGGCGGGTGCAGAGAAGGCGCAGCTTCACACAGTTTTGCTGGGCGGGCGTGCGTCGCAGCAGCCGCAGCAGCCGCTTCGCACCAACAATTCCGCATGTGTGCTGGAGCCTTGGGCGGCGAGGGAGGCGACGAGGGAGGCGGCGGCGGGGGACTCCCGGAACGAGAGGCTCTGGAGCCGCGGACGGAGACGGGGGCGGGGGTGGGGACGGGGGCGGGGCCGCCGCCGCCGCCGCTGCGCCTTCTCAGCCGCGCAGCGCAGCACCGCCAGCTTCTTGAGACGCGTCTTGCGGCGCGCGCGCACATGTGGCAGCCGTCGCGACGGCGGCAGGGGAGGCGACGGCTGTAAGAGAGGCGGCGTTGGAGGCGGGGGTCCCTAGCCGAGGCGGAGGTAGAGGGGGAGACAGTGGCGGCGACGGAGGCGTGGAAGAACAGGAAGAAGCGGCGACGGTGGACGGAGAAGCGACAGCGGTGGCGGCGACGGCGGTGGCGGTGACGGCGGCGACGGAGGCTGAGGTGGAGGCTGAGGGGGTGGCTCCAGCAGAGGCGGCGGGGATGATAGCGACGGAGAAGACGGAGGGGGCTGTGGTGGCTACGTCCACGACGACGGCAGCGGCGGCGGGCAGAGGCGGGAGTTGCGGCGGGGGCGGGGCGGAGGAGGAGGAGAAGGCAGCGGCGGCGATGGCGGAGAGAGAGGCGGAGGCAGATGCAGAGGCAGAGGCGGAGGCGGAAGCAGAGGCGGAGGAGGCGAAGGCAGCCGGAAGGCTCCGAAAAACAGCCGCCGCCGCGGTCACACGCAGGCTTCGCGTTGGCGCGATGGGAAACTCTTGAAAATGCATTCGTCAGTAAGGGCTCTATCACAGGTGTCGTCTGACCGCTCTCTACTTGTCACGATCCTGAGCTTCCGATTTCAACCTGCTACAACGTCTGCGGTTTCTTATGACATCCACCATTCCTGCCTTCGTTTTCCTCATGCCCCCGTCTTTTCCTTTTGCAATTCTGCGCTGCTTGCCCCACACGTGCTAGCCTCTTAATGTTTACCGCACAATATAACTTTCTGTTTTCTGAGCCCAAATATCAACCAATTCTTGCAAACGAGAGCTAGTTCCTGAATTGTTCTTGGCACCGATGTTCCTCTTGTAGCTATATTCCTTGCATTACAATGTGTTAAATCTTGTATCGCTTGCAATATATGCAATGTTCCTACTGTTGGTACAAAAAAAGTATTCTGTAAAGTCATTGGAGCACGGAACATACTAAAGCACATCTACTTGTATAGCAACTAGATTCATAATAAAACAGGCAGATGTTTATTTCTGAAATCAGATTACGCCAAGAATAATTAGCAAAAGGAGGGGCGATTTTTACACTCGCAAGTGAAAAACACCACTATTGCTTATATGAGCAAGAAAAAATTGACGCTGGCCTACGTGCCAGATATGTAAGAGGATATCGAAAGCATGTCCCACGAGATATGCAAATAAAAATAACGCTTTTACTTTGGAAACTAAACATGAAAGTAATTCAGTTACCAAGCAATCTCATTGGTCACTGTAATTTCGCACCTGCATTTTAGCACGACTGAATTCGGGAATGATTTTCGATGAGAATTTCCGATTTCAGGCCTTCGCGATGGCCGTCAATTCACGATCGCAGTGTAATGGTAGCGAAATTAGGTTTCGAAATCCAATAACGCGGTGATGGGTTGCGCTGGGCTGGCCACGCACCGCCTGCGAAGCACCGACGGCAGGCGCAGGTGCGTGATGACAGGAGGCGTGGCGCCGGAGCTGGACAATTTTGGGCCCGGGGCAATGCAGAAACGTAGCCCCCCAAAAAATTAAAAATGTGAAAGTTGTATCTAGAAACTCTAAGAGTTATTTTATTTCAACCAATAACCAAAATTACGTTTAGACTAGAAAACGGTTTTGAGAATATATTTTAAATAATAGTTTTAAGTAAAAAACTTAGTGATCAAATAATACAATTTAAGTAATACATGGTAATCTTAAAACGCTAAAAAGTTGTGTTTAGTAAGCGTTTAATAAAATTACTTGTTAAAAACATAAAATAATAAATATGAATTTCAGGTAGAACCTATTTTAATGTTAGCGTCATTGGATACATTTCACAGACTCCTGCATTTCAAGTAATGGCTATAAACATATTTAAGGAAAAAAAATTAAATGAAAATTTTAAGAAATATCAGACTACTGCGCCGCAACTTATAAAATGACGATAACAGCTGTCTTGAGTCCTAATTTGTTTTTCAATTTTTTAATAATTTCTCCCCATCAGTCGAGCCCTTTTCTATCGGGCCCCTTGGCTTGCAGGGCCGCTGGCGATCGCCCGGTCTGCCACTGCCCAGCGCCGCCACTGGTGATGAGCAGTTGCCGTGCCATTTCCCTCTCCGGCGCAAAACCTGCACAACTAGCGACGTTCTGGCACAGTAAACCTCTTTAAGCGTTTTTAATTTACCCCCCGAGCGTTGCAGTCCGTCTGGTGACATGTGTGTTACTTCACAGCAATACGTCAGCCGATGAGTGCATGTTTTGCTCTGACCCGGGAATGGAGTACAACTCTTGCGTATCGCATTGCGTCTCACAAGTGCAGAATAGTTCTAAGTGGCGTCTAGTGGAATGTGCTCCATCTTGTAGCGACCCATTTTATTTTTATTCACTTCCGTCCAGACACAAACTTTTGGAGAACACGTGGAAGTTCTAAAAATACAAAATATTAATATCGCATTTATTTTAATGCGAGTCGCTTACTTACTTCACTTCCGACGCATATACCATTTCATTCGGACTTTTAGACGTCATACAACATTTCCTCGGCGTATTTTTGTGCATTGTTATTCTGTATCCTGTCGTACAAAATCTGTTACCAAATCTGAAGTTAAGAGAAATATGTCATAGCGTTCTCGACGAAATTGTGGATACACTTGGTCAAGTATGAGGTATTCAGAGCAAAGATGGACTAACTACAACATTTTTCGCGAGCAAGAGTGGCCTTACTGTCGTTTATTATCATTGCAGTTAGGCCACTCCTGCTCTAGCGGCAGACTGAAATTAGTCAGTTTTGCTCCCAATGCCTCATATCATACTAGAAATATCAAACCTTTAATTCATAGAGGTGATAGTAAGGAAAGGGTGAAATTATTTTCGCGAAAATTCAATCACATACTGTTGTGTCTAATACAAATAAATATCACCCATTTCGGCACACCACTTCCGCTGGGAATTTAGGGGGAAATTCCATGAATGTATCATAGAATGGATACACAAATGTTTTCTTCCTTTCCTCCTCATATCGTCTTTCTAAATGAATAATACACACATTCGATATTGATGTTGCCGCTCTCCCAGATGCTTCTATTGAAAAACTGCCAATACTCCAACGCACCGAAAATTTTAAAAACTACCGACACATTTCAAAGTTTCTCGTCATAAATGTATCGAAAAAATGTGAGCGGAGCGGGTCGGGGGCGGGTCGGGGGCGGGGCGCAGGCGAGGACGGAGGCGTCGACGGAGGGGGCGCGGGACGGCGCGGCGGTGGCGGCGACGGCGGATTTCCTGGGTCCGCCCGACTGCGCGCGAAACGCTTTTCCGCTGCCGACGCCGACGCTAGCCACGCTCGGTCGGGCTCAGGCACTAAAGGGATCTTTCCAGAATGTGAGCAAGACCTGCACTCCCGCGCTCGCGCCGCCTGCGCCTGCGCCTGCGCCGGCGCCTAAAGCGGTTGCGCGACAAATGTGTTTACGGAGGCTCCTCCGCGCGCTTTGATGGGTTGCCTGCAGATATCTGATCAGCGCGGGCGAGACGGCTGCAGTCGGATGTGCTCAATCCAAATGAGACCTTTTCTCAAATTCGAAATAATTGCGTGATTACGACGTATTATATGTAAATGTTCTTTGCAGGGCCGGTTGAATATTTTGCGAGGCCCGAGGCCCTAAAACGCGGGGGCACGTAATGATTATATATTTATCAAAATTGGGATATCGGGGGAAAGAATGAGAGAAAGTTAGAAAGAGAAAGTAATGAGTAGTGAAAATCGGCCCTTTGTCATCTTTATAACAGTGTTTCACTCGAATTCTAGCTAAGAATTTAAAGAAAAAATTTGTAGCAAGATTTGAAAAAATTGAAAATGTCACAGTGGCTTCAAGCGAAGTACCTCCAAAAACGTAAAGATCCCTTCCAAATTCGCGGGCCCTCGAGTCGAGCTAGACCGATCAAGGAATATTCATTTTGGAGAAAATTCTAAAAATGCTATTGACACTAATTGATTCACAGAAAGACGGACGTTGGAGAAAAAACCTTTTTGGCTTCAGAGGAACCCAAAAAGTTAAAATCTTGACGTCGATTTTCCGTAGTATTACATAACTTTTTTCTTATACTACAGATATTACTCTGCAAATACGTACGTATACAAGAAAGTAAAAGTTACAAAAGCGCGAGGCCTGTAGCATGTGCTGCATGAGCTATGTTAGACAGGCTCTGGTACTTTGTCATGTCGTGTATAAAAATACAATTTCTTTTACCGAAGTTGAAAATTGCAGAAGAAAGTTTTTAACACACTCCACTAATAAATTGCGTTAATTCTTGCGTCGTTTGCGTACCTTCCTGCGACATGACGATATCCTATGACACTACGAAACCGTGACGTAATTGCAGCGCGCAACGTGCTTGCAATGTGCGAACCGTGACGGGAATTTACTGCGTGGGATGAACAACTCGACAATTAATTTTGATTTAAGAAATATTTTCATGAGCTTATAACAATAAATTACAAACATTACTGCAGACATTTTACAGTAATTTAGCGAATTGAGGAAATGCGCAAAGAAAATTATTTAAGTGATAAAAATCACAACATGGTTCGAAGTAGTATACGAATATTGACGAAAATGATAGAATAATGTTGTCAGTAATGTTTTTCTTACGATTTCTTAACACATAAATACGAGTACATTTTTTTGCAAACTAGTTTTCTTTAACACGTCTAAGTAAGCATATTGATTTGTAATACACATAAGTCAGTGAATAACTTAAAACAATTGAATGCGTCTTTTTGCAGTGTTTTCAAATATGCAACGTCTACATTAACGTACAAGGCGACATAACATCTTACGGCTCCGCAAATTTTCCCACATCACGTAACAAAAAAATTAAAACAGGTGGCGTTGACAAAAAATGAGTTTCACAATGTTCACACGATGTTATCACTGCTGGGGCTATATCATGGTCTGTCAGTGCAATGGTGCCAACTCTCGGTGGGAATTGAACGCTCATACGTTACATTTGTTGAGCGGCATTTAAAATTTACCAAGAAATATACAAAATTTCGTGGTAAACAAATATGAGAAATGTATCACTCACTCGTATCTCTTATTCAATATAATGTAACATTTTGTATTTTTAATGGTTTTAATGTAATAAACATTATCTGATAGATAACAGAACGAAAAGTCGCAGCGGTATGAACAAAATTTTCTAGTATTTATTTTATTATTTTAAACTATCTTAAAATTCTTAAAAAATCTTTTAAATTGTCTTATCAAAACTTTCCTTTAAAGAAGAAAATACGCCCGAGTGCTTCCTGTTTAAACAAACTACATGCAAAATTGGCTTTTTCAGACGCTGAAAAAATGTTATTGAGAAGATAACGAAAAATGGAAATGATGATTTTCCATATGAAACTTAGCAACAAAATACACATTATTATTAGTTTATATTAAGTATCATCAAGGACAAAACAAAAATTAAAGAAGCAGACCTATACGCAGAGTCGTTAAAAAGACACTGGGGAGGTTACGTGGCTCGACTTACACGAGGTATGATGGACACACGCCACAACAATGGGGGTGTCCAAGATCTGAATGGAGGCCGACAGGGATCGAAATGGTCCCACGAATTCGGGGGCACAGCAGACAACATCGCGCCTAGAGGTCGCATCTAGCACAAGACAGTATCACGAGGAAAAAACTCAAATTCGCACAAATGAACAGGTTAGAACTGAAGTCAGGAATGGGGAGTGAAAGACTATAAAAATTTATTTGGCGTTATGGAAATACTGCATTCTTCACAAAAATGACAAAGTGATCTAAAAACCAACGCTTCTTCATGTATTTATCACACGCTATGAAAGTCGTTCACGGAGCCTTATGTGGCCTGTGGGATTAGCTCCTCGACAGCAGCAAAACGCGTTTCTCTGCACTGCTTTCGCTCGCGGAACGTGGAAGAGGAGAAAAATCTTAATAAAATCGTGAAACAATGCTTCAACCGAACAATGATCAGGAAGGAGCGCAGGTTGGCGGAAGCGCGGGCAGCGGCGGGGGCGGGGGTGGCGGGGTGGCGGGGGTGGCGGGCGTGGCGGCGAGGGCGGCGGTGGGGGTGGGAGCCGGCCGTGCTGCTGGCCGTGTGGCGGAGGTAAAGTGGAAACTCCGCCCTCCGTCCAGGCGGAAGCAGCAGCGGCGGCTGCAGGACGAAACAGAAGCTGTAACCAACTTAGAAACGCGTGCCTCGGCACTTGGGTTCCCACAAGGTGACTTCCTGCTCAGCCGCCTGCAGTTCGGTAATGGAGGGTATTCGTGTTCACTCAGAAGGGGACTGCAGACATAAACATATGGGACGTTTCACGAAGCAGTTTGTCTTACAGTGAAACAATTTATTCTTTGTAAATGTTGAAATTTAACGACTCTGATAAAGAACGAGTAATGTATAACTAACAGAGTATAAATATTTTAATATCAAAATGTAAATACATTGAAGAAAGATACATAACAGAAACATTTTTTACTAACTTCCAAACAGTTGAGCAAGAACGGTTTTGAAGAAGGCGTGTGAAGCATCATTCCTCCGGTTACTAGAGAGTGTGTAACTCGATCTGAGCATTTTGAAAAGAAAGTTTTACGTAAAAAATATTCCGTAAGTGTAAGCCGTAAGTAATAAATTAACGTTTTATCACCCTGAAAGCTCATTCACAACGTCTCGCCTTGCTTCCGCGTCGGAGTTGCAGACTGACAACTTGTGTTAACTGGTTACAGCAATTCTAAACAATTCAGGTTTCACTGATCTCGAAATTTGAAAATGAGAAGCTAACACAGTGATGGGCTACATGCATAATAAAGTCATTATTCATCACACTCAACTCAAAAGCTGATTTAATAGTCATCAGGACCAGTGACATATTTAATTATAATGGTCTTAGTACTTATCGCTTGCAGGTCATCAAAATGAAATGAGGAATGGAAATGAAATGAAGTGGACTGATGTAAGCAATATTGCAGATCAAGTTAGTACTTCTGTTTGACTGAATGCTGGGGGACTTAGATAATGATTCATTCAGACATTGAATTTCATCGATCCATTTTACATTGGGACTAGATGAGATACACAGAAGTTACCGCATGGTCGACAACTTCGAAGCATTGAAGTCAAGAAGTTGGTGTATCTGTTTCCAAGCTACAAGAGGACTTCGCCCCCCTTCGTTATTTCCCAGCTCATGACAATTGAATTTCTTGAATGAAGTCTGCATCTGCAGAGCCTAAGATGGGGCGTGGACGAGCAGAGATTCTCTGACACGCAAGTGAGGCGGTCAGATGTCCAGGACAGACAGAGGTAGAAGGCAAAGATAGAGAAGGATGAAAAGAAGGTGGTGTAGCATGAAGAGGTGGGAGAAACCGCGGAGTAGATGAAGGAGGAGATGGTGTAGAAAGAAATGGAGGAGAAGGGAAGTTAGAAGCGAAAGAGGTAGGAAGGTGGGAGCAAAGGCGAAGGCCATGGCAGAAGTAAAGGCGAAGGAGGACGAAGAAGCGAAGGAGGAGGCGGAGGCGAAGGCAGAGGCGGAGGTAGAGACGGAGTCGAAGGCTGTGTAGGAGGGGGAGGGGGTGCGGAGAGGGAGAGGCGTATGCAAAGGCAGAGGCAGATGCGAAAGTAGAGGAGAAGGCACAAGCAAAGGCGGAGACGGAGGCGGAGGCGGAGGCGGAGGCGGAGGCGGAGGCAGAGGCAGAGGCAGAGGGGAAGGCGGAGTAGCAATAGGAGGGGGGGAGGCGGAGAAAGAGGCAGTGGCGCATGCAAAGGCGGAGGCGGAGGCGGAGGCGAAACCAGTTGGGGGGGCGGAGGCGAAGGCAAAGGCAAAGGGTGAAGTGGAGGCTGAGGCGTGGGCGGAGGCCCGAGCGAGGGCGGTGGCGGTGGCGGTGGCGTAGGCGGAGGCTCGTATGGAAGTATGGGTTGCGCGGGGGCGGCGCAGGCCGTGGGATGGAAGTGGTTGCGATGACGAGCGGTCGCAAGAGCAGACGCGACGCCGCCGAGGACGGAGGGCGGAGAGGGAAGCGGGGCCGCTGACGAAGGCGAAGACGTCGACTACACGGAAGGAGCGGAGGCAGGAAGCGGTAGCGAGCAGGGAGGCGAGACGCGGGCGGATGCAGCAGCGGGCGCGCTGACGAAGTTGGCGCTGGCGGAAGGGGTGGCGACGAGCGACGCGCCGGCGGAAACAACAGGTGGGGGAGGAAGGAGTGAGTGAGCGAGCGAGCGAGGGGCGAGCACGCGACGGAGCGGGGGCGGCGGGGGTGTTGGCGAGGGGGGGCGAGGTGCGGGGAAGCGAGGGGGCAGCACTGAACGGGTCGATCAGGCGGCGCAGGAGGCACCGGAAGTAGATTTCGGATATTGATGCTCCCCTACTAACGTCGTAAATCACCGAGGCACAACCAGTTTCGAAGCCTCAAGCTTTAATACCCCCACAAGCCCGTAACACCGCACGCTGATATATAATTCATACCCCATATTAAAACAAGGTCGTTTTTGCACAATATAAGATTCTCTGGCCTACTTACGATCCAATTCCATTTTCACAAACGTGTTGCTCCAGTCTAAAACATGTTGCATCAGCGATTTCTTTTAGCGAGAACTTCCAGTGCGTTGAAACGACACAAATGACTGATGCATCATACACCTATAAATATTTACAAGTCTTATACAGTTACACAATGGATAAGGTAATAGGATTCTTTCGAAGAGGAATACAACATCTTCACTCAAAACGCTCCGGATTCGAAAACAATCAATTTATACATAGAGTGAATCATGGTTTTGAGAGCGGACACATTCCACTGAGCTAATATAAAGGCTGTAATTGAATACGCCTCGACTGTGGTAATACATTTTAATAAAATTACTAGCTTCGTCAGTAAACTTGGCAGTCATTTTACACTCAATTTCCAGTTCTAAGAGACATTGCCGGATGACTCACAACACGATGAAACAAATTTCAGCTTATATTTACAAATCGTGTTACGCAGGCGAAAGGCCGATAAATGAAATGTTGTACGCCATATCCTTTATGAGGTGGCCATGTGCCTCCCAGTGGCCGAGCTTCCTGGATGTGCCTGCGGTGTGTTTTCCGGCAGCGTCACCAGACTCTTGACGCGATTCTTTATAAAGTGCGCGGCCAGTGAGCCGAGGCGGCGCGCAATACACGCCGTGGCCAGGGGAATCCAACCGCGGTCGCCCAGAGGACTTACGAAGCGGCACTTCCGAAAACTTGAATTATAAAACGGAAGTGAACTGCAAGCGTATTAGCATAAGAAAATCCCCGTTTTATAGTCTTGTTGACACGTAATGTCAAATGTTTGGGTACAAGATATTGTTGCCTGTGAATAAGAAATTTAATTTAAGACTAAAATTTCAGACAATATTTAAACATATCATAACTCAATTTTTTTATAATTCATTAAGTTACAAAAAAAGAGTTATGTTTAATTTGTCATTCTGATTCTATGGTTTGCAATTATCTACCGAACATTTTCAACAATTATTTGTCATGAAACAATTTGAAAAAGTTAACTCTTAACGAATAAGATTAAGTTTTAGGCTCAATTTTTAACACAATAGATAGAGTTATCTTCGTTTACAAAGGACTGACCTTTCAAGTTCATTTGTTCTTCATATGTTTCGTTATTAAATCAAGATTGTAACATTTTACGGCCCTTTTAGTATAATAACGCGCTGTTTTCATGAAATAATGTAATTTCTCAGAGCGAGTGGAAAAATTAACGTTTATTATAGAACAAGGAATATAGTATGTTCAAGCACAATTCAACGTATGCTGTGAATTATCCCATCCGCTGGGCGCAAGTTTCCGTTGTGGTGAGAAGGAACAATACGATACCCCCGTAAATAACGATGATTAACGTCTCAATAAAGGGAAATGTGCAGGGAATATGTATTTTGAATACGCCAATACGGGTGTAAAAGCTTCGGATTAACCGTAAATACAACAAATGAATACCGCCTCAACGATAAAATAAAAAAAACAAAGTATTATGTCAGAGTATACATAAGGAGTCCTAGCAGATAAAATTGTTCATTTCTGAGACTTACAAGGGGAGGGGCTCTGTTCGAAATATTTATTTTAATTTTTTAAAGGATTCGAGAGATATAGAAGTACATATTTCTCCATTCGCACATGTTAATTATCAAATACATACGTTGCACTTTAATGCAGCACATAACAAACACAGTTTAAAATGATAGTAGATGCAAGGCCAAGGGAAGGATCAGTACAAGAAATAAATTTCAATGGGAAAGATAACGGTTAATTTATTTTATAATAATTATTTGCTCCGACCGCCGTTTTAAATATGTAAATCAGATACTAGCCTTCCTGACGAGGTCTGAAATCAATAAATGTCCCGATAATGAATAAGAGCAAACACACATTTCGATGCTATGTTTTTTCAAAGCGAATCCATCCGTAATCGCATCTTGGTATCACCGGAGATCATGAGTCACAGCGCTGAGGGTAATTACAGGAAGAATCATGCTTTACCTGTTGTGGAGTATCCTTGTTCAAACTCATCGTGAGGAAAGTACGACTTTCTCGAACGCGAAAACGCATAAATGATAATACCCAAACCCCAAGGAACCATACTATCTGAGTGCTTGTATTGGGCACTACAATCCTACAGTTGAGTACGCTACTCATCTATCATGAGGTAAGTAGAAGGATAAGTCAGGTACGATTGCCAGGGGGCGTCAGAGCACTATGGTGGGCACCTGGGCCATTTCGGTTTTTATTCTCGATCCTTCTTATCCGTCAACAATTCGACACATACAGGGATAAGCTAGAACGCGATAGAAATCCTCTAACCATTACAAGAGAAGCGTCGCTTTGCCAGCTCGAAGCATACCAGCTTTTTAGGTTGGTACTGGGTACTAGCTTACCAGTTTCCAACTTGTATTGGGCGGTACATCACACGACTTGTCCCAGTTCTCGTGTCCGAAGCCGTTCCCGCGCACCTGGTCTATCCCGGACGGCTAGCCAATCTCAAGCCCGCATTAAGCCAGTGACGCCGGCCGCTGGTTATTAGCCGTCCGCCGGAGTGACGCGGCGATTGGAGCGGAGGACCGACGCAGAACCGCGCTCGTCGTACCGTGTGCACCACCTTCCGTCGTGAGTCAACCGCGGCAGCAACCTGCCCGCCGGCGGTGGCAGTGGCGGTGGCTCTGACGGTGGTTCTGGCGGTGGCTCTGGTGGTGGCGGTGGCGGCGGAGGCGGAGGCGGCGGTGGCGGTGGTGGCGGCAGCGGTGATGTCAGCGGCGGAGGTGGAGGCGGCTCACGCCCGTGCGCGTCCGGTGACTCAAGACGCCGCGCGTTGCTCAACGCGCGCCGTGGAGGATGCGCGCGCAGATATGCGAGCACCTTGCCGCACGCGCGGCCGCACCGCTGCGACGCGACGCGACGTTCCCCGTCGCCGAGCCACGTGCCAAGACTTCTGCCAAAGGTCCCGCGACCACATCGGTAGTTCTACGAGACGCGTTTGCAGCCTTCATTGAAATGAGTCTTCACATGCGGCTGAGGTTCGTTGTGTGTCTCTCCAAGACAACGAAACTCAAAAGCAAGCGCACAGGGCTCCGGGGTGGCCGTGGCTCACTGAAACTTTCGAAAGGCCCCATAGACATACGTGGTAAAACATTTTATGTACGTGAATATGATGAGTATACCTAGTTTTCCTCCTTTTTAAGCTATTTTAGGAACTGACACCGACACTTGGGGAAGAAGCTCGTAAATCTCGATTGTTTTCCGTCACATCTTTGACATCTCATTAATAGCCATATTTTACAGGATTCTTTCCTCCTACACAGGTGCATTGATCATTATCTCCGTACAAAAACCCCGCAAGTGTATTTTAATTGCTCTTTGTCATGCCCGTTAATTTCACTTGGCTCACACCAGACATTCTCTTTTCTTTTCAAAAGTGCACTTTCTTCTTGCAACAACTCAAATCTTGCCTCTCTTCCCTGCGACGCCTGGATCATCCCTGCCTGAATGATTCACTTCGCTGCGATGACCCGCCAGCAGCACTACGGCGTTTACACGCTAGCAATGTGTTTGCCGCTTCCCGGTCTTGTTGCCAGGTACCCGTGGACAGAGGGCGAAGGGCGTAGCGTATGAGTATCGATCAGTACAATTGTTCCAAGGGAGGGTTACATGAAGGGCAGGCCTACAGAGGGGAGGTAAACGCAGCACTTGCCTACGCTCGTAGTGAATGACGAAATCACCGCCTGGAAATTCCACGCAGTCTGTTGTTACCCTAAATAAAGGAACTCCTTTTTCCTCATGGAATGTGATTAATGATGTAAATTAACATTGTCGATTAAGAGTCATGGTGAAAAACTAAAAATGAACATTAAAATCGTACTTCTATGTGCAAAAAATGTGCAATTTCAATAATACACACGCAAAGTATCCTTCATGCAGTTGAAAGAAACTACAGAATTTTGGGACCATTTCATTTACACAAACACTTAAAAAATGCTTTCTGCTGTGGTCGCAAAGAATGAAAATTACTAATAATTTATAGCTCTGAATTACAACTGATCGGGAACCGAAATTTCTAAGAGAAATAAAGATGTACTAGTAGCTCCACCTAATCTCAGTGACAAACAGATTTTCAACACTTAGGGCCCAGCTTAGTGTAAAATATCTGTACCGTTTGCTCATCTCTACGAACAAGTGACGGGAGAATTTTTATAGAAATATGATTTCAGTCATGCTGACAACAACAAAATACGCTGCTTCAAATAGCTGTACATTCAGCTTGCACACTAATTCATCATGAGATTCATTAATTAACAGAAAAAATTACTATAACGTTACAGCACTGAGCTGCGACACCATGTTAAAAAGGACCTCTCAGTTTGCACCCTGTTCGCGAGTCAAATTCTTGGGGTAGTGAATTTTAAACTTGCACAACGAGAAGTGCCGTTTCTTAAAAGATGCCGCCTGTTTGATACAAAAAAACACGTTTCTCTACCTTGAAAACATCCAAAAATAACTAAGTAGCTAATAAAGCAAGCTCCCTCGCTTCCTTTCTACTTCGTTGCAGCCTAACGGGAAGACCTCGACCACGAGGTCGCAGTTCAGGCGTCAAAAGGACCTCCGGGCTCCACGCAGACGGAAACATTTCTACCTTTCCCGCAAATAATGCACCATGGCGCTTTAGTCATATCAAAACACAAAAGGGATGATGCGAACTGAGGGAGTGAAACATATGCTAACATTACAAACAACAAAAATTGAAATCGGTCCATGCAAATCCAGCTACGTGTGCATGTGAGTTAGTGACGCTCAACAAGAGTCAGCGTAAGTCAGCGATGTTTTGTATGTTAGTGTATTTTTTATTTTTTTAATTAAAAAAAATAAAAATAAAAATTATTTTAATTTTTTTTCATAATTTTAATACGTGCGTTTTTTGTATGGCTGGTGTTTTGAGATTCAAAATAATGACACTTCTAACAAAAAGCGACGTGTTACTACAAGCGGAATTTATTCACTTATAATTTGTTAGGACGTACAGAGTAGAGTATTCTGCTCTACCTAGATTTTAATTGGATACGAACTACATGGTAATGCTTGAAGTACAGGCAACTTCAAGAATAGTACCAACACAACATTTAGTTTTTTTTCGCAGTCCCAAGTTTTGAAGAGACACGAGGATAAAAATATAGAAATGTTTTGTTAAACTGAAACCATTTCTTTTTGTGACGTTTTGAAGTGTTTCGATCTATGAAATTTAAGACACCTGAAAAAATTTATAACGAATGGCATTTTCTACCAAAATTGCGAATGCTATATTTAATAATTTAATATAAAACTAGATTAAGTCAGAAAGAAGGAAAGCAAATGTACTGCGTGGGTATTTAATTGACGAACTTACGCACAGAAACGGAAAGTGGAGATCTCGATCTCACATGTAGATACAGTACATTGCCGGAGAGATATGCTAAGATGAAGCGAAGGATGGTTGCATATTCACTTATATTGTAACAATGTCCTGTAACAATTACTAATTATGAAATTGGCATTTATATTTTGTATTGTCACCGAAAGACCTGGTTGGCCGAGATGGTTAGAGCGTGTCCCGACTCAGTGCTTCGGTCTGAAGGACCGCGGGTTCGAGTCCCGCTGAGGACATGTTCGTTTGTCCCTTGCACGCGAAAGGCCTCATGAGTCTGCTGACCACAGACCGAGGAGCCCGCAAGTGTGTCAGTGTCTAGTGTAAGGGTTAATATGAATCCCCATGAGGGGCATAATGGATACCCGGCGAGGATATTCGAAAAATCGGCATCAACTGAAAAAGCAGCAGGAAGAAAAAAATGCATTGTAACCATGTAAATGATGATGGCGTTAGGAACGTAACCGTTTAATTTTGCTTTATTGCTTGATAGTAAACGATGCAACAAATGGAAAAGTCCAATGCCAAACATCTCGTGTAAGAGGATTTAACTTCGGGCCCACAGAAATCGAAGCTCGAAACGTCCACATGGAGCAAGACACTCTCAATGGAATGCTGAATACTCGAAGCCTAAAATCTTCGTATTAGAAGGAACAACAAAAGAATCGATAAGTCATGACGAGAGCATCATGAAGCACTCCCCTCTGTAGAAGTCGATAACAAAGGGCACACATAGAAGTCATGCATTGCGCAAAATTCGCAATAGCAACCATTCTGGTCCGAGTAAAAAGCCAGGCAAGGTAGTTCTCTCACAACCCGATTTGGTAGGACGTTTGTCCTCATGAATGTTCCGTCAAGACTTCCTGGCTTCATACTTTCGCATTCGGGGCTCTTCATCGTAAAGACCATTCAACTCCATTTCATTTCATTGCGGTATCAATATGTTTTGAATACACCTCACCAAAATACTTGAGCTGTGAGACGCGTAAAGAAAACGTTCCAGCCGCTGGAATAGGCGGTTGTTCTTTTTGGGGAATCAATCCTCCCGAGATCTGATTGCGCACAGCTGTCACGTCGACTCCTGCGCGGTGTGGCGTGCACGTGAGAACGCGCCCGTGGCCGGACGCCGCAGAGAGAGCGCGGCCGCGCGCCGCCGCCGCGAGCGTTTAGGCGGGTCGGCGCTCTCGCGCGTCCGTGCGGGCGGCGGGGGCGGAGGCGGGGGCGACGCGCGCGCACGCGGCGGAACGAGCGGCGTCGGCGTCGCCGGCAGCGAACGCGCGGCGCCGGAAGCGGCAGGTAGGCGGCCTGGGAAGGCGCGAGAAAACGCCGCGGCCGCCGCATCCTCAGGAAACTCCCACGATCCTGCGCGCCGGAGACCCTGAACTGCGGTCGCCAGGCGGACTCGAAGGCGGCCCTGCCCGGCGCTCCCCCCGGCTGCCCCGCCCACCGGCCGGCCCGCACGCCCCTGCTTCCAGGCCCCGCGCTTCTCCGATCAACACCTCGCGAACGCCGGAGCGTCGCCCCAACAAACGGATCCTCCTCCCTTGCACACACTTACACTGACATGCACTACGCTATCACACACGCCGGGAGACCAGTCGGGAGCTTAGAACTTGACCCGACTGAGGTGGTGCCCCTAGTGGGGACTAGTGGGAGATGTCTGGTTGGGGAAACCCCCGCAAGCCCACGTGCATGTCGGATCCATATCTGGCCATCCAGCGGGAGAGGATCACCGCTACCTCCCGCGATAAAAAATATACACTACTTATGGGACTAATGACCTTAGCAGTTGACGCGCCCGGAATCACTAATCAATCAATTAATCAATCAAGGCCCCAAGTCCCCTATATCCCGCGCTCAAGGCATCGCCCCCGCCGTACCCCAGCCCCCGTTGTGCTGGACTTCAAAAGGCAGGCGCTCAACAGGGTGGCGAAGGCGCCGACAAATCGCGACGCTGCTTTTTCCGTGGGATAGTTGGGCACGTGCGACAGCTGATGGACATGAGAAGTCGTTTTCAACTATTAAGTTCATAGAAAGCAAACCACAGTCGACTCCGATTATAGTGAACTTGGATATAGTGAACCCTCTGTTATAGTGAACGTCACTCAATGGTCTCGTTTCATTAACATTACAAATAAGACTAAAAAGATCCGGTTATAATGAACCTAAACCCCGGCTATAGTGAACGTACGAAATACAACGTCCTGGAAGTTAATTGGATCTCGGATGTTATTAGGCGAGTAACAGGGTCTTCGGAGAGTGGGATGGTTTTCCAACAGTCCAAGAGCCATTGAAAGTTGTCAAGACTGCATTAAGATACTTTGAAACAGAGGACAATGCAGAATCAAGTATGGAGAGAGCACGAACTCTGGCTGGAGAAGGATCTAGAGAATTTATAAATGAAAAATATTCGAACCAAACAATTTAAAATAATTGATTCTTGAAGAACAAATGAAGATACTGAAATTTTCAGTTCGTGCCGTCAATGAATTTTGCGGTATCTCTATACTAATAAAATCAATCGTTGTGGAGAAATTCTATTTCATTTTGACATCATCGGATATAGTGAACCCAACATGTGAGTCCCCAGACGTTCACTATAACCGGAGTCGACTGTATTTTAAAAATGGAAACTACAAAGTGACGTTTTGTGAGCACAGCAACGTGTTTGACGAAAGTACACTGTCTGTGCCGCGTCTGTGTAAGGGTACCGTATAAGGCTGCGCCAAGTGCTAGTTCAGGGACGGCAGCTCCCCAGCATCGCAAAAAGAAGTTGATGTATCTGCATCCTACGCTACGCACGCGCCAAGCTTCCTTCTGGGTTCCTAGCCCCGATTTAAAGGCTCGCGTTCGATTTTGAACATACATAGCCTGACGCTCAGTCCCGCCTCGTCTCGCAGGGCTGCTTCGCCGTCAGGCAATCCCGTGGACTGCTCCGTCCTCCCCATCCCACCTCCTATTTCCTCCGCACGAAGTGCGTCATTTCAAATGACTCTTCAGTAGGTCACTCACATAACACTCGTATTTCTGTGAGAATTTTTGTTTTTGTTCGGGAGTTGATACGCCTGGTAAACATGTCTGGTGATGGATTAAGACGCCCAGTGAAAGAGTGGCGTAACAAGACTGATAAAGAAAGAATAAATAAATTTTATTTAGATCCTTACATTTTATTTAGATAAATCGAAATTTGTTCGAAATTTACTACGATTTTCTCCAACTCAGAAAACTCTGTGATCAATAAAAAGCAGAGATTCAATCAATGTATCTCCTCTGGAGCAAAACGATTGCCTCGATGGTCACGGACGCAGTTCTGTGGTCACCACAAATGAAACGTTCCTCTACGCATTATTGGAATTTGCATTCCTTCCATCTCCCCTGTATGAAGTCGCCGCTGTTTTGAGTTTCCGCATAAGATCTTCAGATTTCACGCCTTGTTTGTGAAAATAATCCCGGAAGTTTATTTTTATATTTCCATTATTATTCATGTACCTCCAGCGAGACCTCTTTCTTTATCAACACTAAGAGAACGGAACGAAGTAACTACTTCGCATGTAATGAAGATTCCGCCCTAATTTAATTTTATGAATTCCCATTGATTTATATAACATTTAAATGTATAAATACAAAACCAATTAAATCAAAACATAGGATAACTCTAATTACTTTCGGAAGGAGACTGAAATGACTAGAAGGGCGAATTTCGGCCGTTTAAAATGTCGTCGACTGATTGTAGCTCCTCTCGCTCGCACGATTTCTTCACCCCTCCAGAGACCCTCGCCTTCCGATCGCGCGCTCCGCCACGCCCATCGCCTCCGTCGCTCCGCTTTCGCCCCCACCTCCCTCGCCGTCTGACCCCGCCCAACATCCGGCGACTCGCGTGTTCGACAGGAAGTCCCGCCGGCGAATGTTTGGTCCGACCTACGTCTGTTTACCCGTTCTTGCTCTGAGATTGCACCGTTTATAGTAGGTTACGCGGTAAATCTAAGGCCGTACTCTCTAAGATGCCATTGCGTTAATAATTAATTCAATATTGTCAACTGAGGTTACTGTGTCTAGTGTGGGGTTTCCCCTTTCAGGTGTCTCCCCCTGTGAAGCACCACCCCAGACCCCGGGACAAGCCTTAAGCTCCCGACTGATCTCCTGACACGTGTGGAAGTGTAGCGCATGTAAGTGTGTGTGTAAGCAAGAGGGGAGGAGAGAGGGAAGGGGAGGAGAGGGCGAGGAGGAAGGATAGATCGCGCTCGGACCGTGGCCAGTTTGTTAGGGCACTGCTCCGGCATTCACGTGGAACTGATGTCAGCAAGCACGGGAAACTGGCGATCAGAGCAGCCGGTGTCTGGAATTATGCTGCAGACAGCCGCTGCCTCCCCGTCGCCATCGCGTCGTCGGAGGAGGCTCGCCCTCGCCTCCACCTGGTCGTCGGCCCCTCCGAGGCGCCCCGCCCCCCGACGCACGGCTTCCACTCGTCACAGCGCCAGCCGTCATCTCGCCCCGCACCCCTCGCCCTCCGGCGCTCCAACGCATTCCGACCTCCGGCCGCGGTCACCTTCACCCCGCGCCGCCGCGCTCTCTTCCCCCGAGCGGCGAAACGGGCGTGGGCTGCCCCTGCCCGTCTCAGCCCCGCCACACACGCAAATGGAGGCCAGATGAATGCTTTTCTTTCTCATTTCATTGTTTTGGTTTCCCTTTCACTTTTTCTCGTCTGTTGCTTTTCACACATGACCGCACCTTTTCATATTCTTCGTGAGTGCCCGTTCCCGATGCTTTTCCCCCAACATTCTTTGGCAGAACGCACCTCACCAACGAATAAAAAATATTTGAGGAGCGATTAACAAAGATTTTTTAATAGAATGTTCCTCTTTTCTTTATGGATCTAATGAAGTATCATAATGTATTGACGTATTAATATTTATTGCTTCTCTACACTAGTATAATACATAAAAAAATAAAATTTTGAACATTTTTATATTTTAAGAAAAAATAATTTATTGGAACGAAATGCCATTTTGAAGTCACATGATCATAAAACACACAGAAGAAAATGAGCGATCACCCGTAACTTCATTAAGATTTCAAACTAACCTATACTTAAAACCATTCGAGATCTCCACAATGGTGGAATTAATTTCTCGAAATATAACTTTTATTATGACCAGGAAATATTCCGTGCAGTATTACAGTTTTGGCTGAACAATAGGTAGTAGAAATCGTTAAAGCTCTTAGCGCATTTTCGCGATAAAATGAGAGAACAATACCACGATAAAAATTTTCTCATCAATTTCGAGTTAAAACGGATTAACCTACATTGCGTTCTGAATGCAACAGTTCAAGTGTCTCTCAATCACGGAGTATATGTGCCAGGATCAATTACGTTTCCGGCCATTTCCGCTAGATGAGCACAAAAGTGGGCACCTCCATCAATTACGTCAATTGAAAGTGTCGTGGGGTGACACTGTAATATCAGAATCTATTCCATCGGTGTTACTCATCAATGAAGGAAATCGAAACAATGCTCAACTATTATTAGAACAGCGGATGTTCACGAACCCTAGAATGGAAAACTAATCATTATTCAAGCAATGAGAAATATGTTCTAATACGGATGAGGATCGCTAGATGAATCTATTGAAAAACCACTAAGGTGTAATATTTCCTATGGTATCTAATTTCCAACACACCACATGATTATTTTTCTGTCGAAAAGCTACTGAAATTCTTCGAGTTTCTTGTATGCTGCAGCACGTATTCTCAAATTCTTTAAAATGTATTATACAAGTGTCGCCGGAATGCACGCTTTCTCACTTTTAGATAATGAGGTTAGTGAGACCTACACAGCAGACACCAATGGAGACGATAATGCGACTCAAGATGTAGAAAGAATATTTATGCCCCAAAGAGGACTTGAAATAATGATCCTTTGGGGTTACAGAACAGAACGACGACATTTCATGTTTTCTCGAATGTAAGACAATGGAAATTACAACTTCCTGTAAGTTCTCTTACACTTAGTTATATTATTCTTTTGAAAGATGAGTCCACAGTTTAAACAGTAATGCCAATTCTGGGAGTTTTCAACACTCACTGCTTCCTGATAAACAATCTGATTCCTAAGTGATTGTCATTTTTCACAGGAACTTAAACTCCATTTATACAATGATCGTTCGAATTTCAGTGACTTCCTTGCACGTTTTGCAATTCTCCTTAGCTGAAAAAACTACGAAACTTTTCTTCTAAACAATCGTATATCCGAAGAGTTCTATATTTTTCTTTGTTTTGGACTAGGGAAGAATAATATCTCTTCTCATTTTTATACAAAAATATAATTACATTTATATGTAACCTGGAAATACATTTTCGTGTCATCATTATATTTACAGAAATCCCATTTTTGGATATATAAATTTTCACACCAATATAACGCACCACCTACTTTCTCGTAAAATTACGTTAGTAATTTTTTAGTGATTTAAATATACTCTATATTTGAAATGCAGAACCTGTATTGTTACTTTTCTGTAGCACTGAGGAATGAAGGCAAGAGTTTGAAGAAAGTTTCTGTTTTACGAAGGAAGTCAGACTGCCGCCAAATGAACTGTAACGAATACGAAGTAGTATTAAATGCGTCTTATAATGCTAACTTCAAATTGATGGATGTTTTGGATTGCTTAGTTCTATTATGAGGAAGTTCGATTCGAAAGCGCTTTGTACAATTTGCATCTTTGTGACAATCATTTGAAATCATCAAGAACAATAACAAGTTGGCAGGCCACAAAGACAATTCCTGACAGTTCACAATCAATTACGTTTAACAGAGATTCATTGAAAATGATTAACGCACTGAGATTAATATGTTTTTAAGTGGAGAACAACCTTCAGTTTAAGAAGAAAACACGTTTTCACGTATTATCAAGTGCTTATTAGTAATATTTGAAGGTTGTAACACAAACATTTTTCTCGTCATTGAATTCAAAACGATCAAAAGATCTTCCAACAAGAAAAATAAAGCAGAGCAATAAACGTGAAAAACATATCAGTTAATTTCTCAGAGGAGTTTAAAATTCATTGCGTAATGTAACTTCAGTGCTGAATAACTTTTCAATAGTGCAGATTAATTATAGTACATATCACTATTTGTGAAATGGTATTTTCTATAAGACTTATATGGTGGTCGTGAGGGGAACAAGTATTCAGCTATGAAATCGGTCTGATTCTTTGTTGTCGAGACAACTTAGATAACTGTGGATTCCATTTCTCAGAATACAACAACGTTCTTTGTGGACGATGTTCGGACTATCTCTTCCGATTCCTTCCACGGATAGAAGATACCACTGACATGCAAGGAATAAAATATTATTGCCGGGAGATTCTTTACCCTTTTAAGATCTATTGTTCTTCATATCAGTATGCTACCGACCTATCTTTACAACAGAGCCAGTTATCGATATGAGAACATTTTGAATACCGATGCGCACTTCTCCAATCATACGGCAATTGAGACTTCGGACATTTTTCTTCATTTTATTGATTTAATTTGACATGGTTTCCCACTCCACACTAGTCTAATACGTGTAAACCATTACGTGCATGGTGCTATGTGCATGGTTCATAATTGCTATGCTCTCTAAATCTTGGTATTAAATTAAATCAAATCAAAAATAAAATGATAATTCTGATTTATGTGTAATCTTAAAACAAAATAATCTATATTGTATTGTACTTATATGACCTACGTTGTATTAGTGGAAGTAGCATTATAATTTTCCCTAGGGCTATTATCCAGCCAACAGCCGGTTACCCTTTACGTCCCGATGGGACGCATATTCGACCATACACTAAACCAACACACTTGCGGGCTCCTCTGATCTGGGATCAGCAGAACACGAGGCCCTCCGCGACAACGCATACAAGTCAAGGGACAAACAACCATGCCCAAGGCGGGACTCGAACCCACGCCCCTTCGGACCACTCGAACCCGCGACCCTTCGGACCGAAGCGCTGAGTCGGTTCTCGCTCTTAGCCACCTCGGCCATCCAGGTCGGCTAGCATTATAATAACAATATTAAATCTTTATGAAATAATGTCCCCGAAAATATTTTCGTAGCTTAACAAAATATTTCCACCAATGTTTCAAACTTTCTTGGTGTAATCTTAAATGTATAATAGAATTATGAAAACAAATGATTAAAATCCACTTATCTATGAAAAGGTTATGAAATTATGCAAGTTGAATTATCGACTGAGTATTTGCAAGCCACCTTTACAAGCTGCTAAATGATACCCAGTTAAATAGTTTTACACGAAACATCGTTAAGGCATTGAAAAGAAGCGAACATCATGAATTATGCATCGAAAACAATGCAAAATTACATCAAGTCCATATTTCAGTTTTCATTGAGTGTTCGAATGAATGGGTGTAAACAACTCTTGCGTTTGTGTTCATTTATAAATTTATGTACGCTGCAAGGATAATAAACTCCCAATGAATAATCGCAATGCAAACTGGACGGTGACAGTTATTGAGATTGTTCAGATTATTACCATTGACTTTAACATCACACAAACAATGGCATGCAGTGGTCTTTATTTGGATTCAATACTCTGCTCTAAAATCATCCATTCGATCTTGCAAGGAAATGGGATGATTTCCAATGTTCTATTTACAAAACTCATATCAGAAACTCAGATATAAAAATCGGTATCGACTCTGAAGGTGGTGTTTCCTACGAAATGTATGAAGTCAACTTTCAAAGTATACCCTATCCGTATTCTCTCCTTTTGTATCTTTTTTTTAAAGATATCCTCCAGTACGACTGTATTCTCAGTAATGTTATTAGTATATACTTTTAAAATTAGATTGAGTTATCTACTTTTCAAAATGAATACAATTTTTAATGCAATTTTTATGTCGCTACCATCAACTGTTGTCATTATTTAACTTTTGATTTGTTTGTATTTTGTCTAAAATTTATTCCCTAATATTCAGAAAGTACATAACACATTCATTAAAGAATTGGCATAAAGAGTTTTGGTTTTTCATGATTAGCGCACAAGTAAAACGTGTTAATTCGCTTCTTTCTGCGAGATGTTTTAAGGAACAACAAGAAGACACCTAAGTTGCATGCTTAATTGCCGAAAAAAAAACCCGACTTGAACTGTCCAAACGTTTTTGTACACCGGTGTTTCTAAAAGGGAAAGTTGATTAAATGAATGCGGCAAGCGGAACGAAAACCCAGATACTCTAAATAAATCACGAACATCTTGTCTGAGTTACTTGTGTTTATACTGCATTTTTCCAATACGTTTTATATTATTGTAAAGAGACAATGCCATTTCCAGTTTATTTCTTCTGTATTTTATGTAAGAAACAATATGTACAGTGAACATTAATACTGGAGTTACAGTAAGGTATTTAAAAAAATTAAATATTTCGTTGATGGCCTTATTGATTAAGCATCCGACAACGATAAATAAGAAATATTGATTTAATTAAAACGTCTCGAGCGGTCGCAGAACAGTTTCATTTCCTGTGTAAAATATATTGCATCTCCATTTTAATTCATCTTATACTAAACAGGGTTTAGTAATTACCAATAACTACAATTCAGAAGACGCATTATTTCCACCAAAAGACAGAGCCGTGGTCTCCCTCAAACCCAAGACCAGCTAGAGTAATCAAGCAGTATAAATCAAGTATCAAAAAAGGACACTTGTCTCAGATATGCTCGTTTTTTTAAATTTCCATGGAAGTGGAGAATATGCTTCCACAACAGATAACATATAAAATGATAAAAGCAAGACAAAACAAATGAAAGGACAAAATTGAGGGTCACTCACGAGGTCTGCCAACGCATCTCACAATTTACGCGGAGTGGGACGAGGAAGGAACGTCGGCGGGGCGATACGAAGGAGGGATGGCGTTTCCTAAGCCTCGCCGCCCAAGAACACATGGGCCCAGTGGAGAAAACGCGGGAGGCAATAACCTCCGCCATAGATTTCAGGGCCATTGGCGTCGGCGAAGGCGCTCACCGGCCCAGGCATTGCCCCCACCGCCTCCGCCTCCGCCGCCGCCGCCCACTCCTTCGCCCTGGGTCGCGGAGGGCACCGGCGCGGCGCGCCGCGGCGCCCAGGAACGACGTCGGCGAGCACGGAGGCGGCAGCTATGGCAACAACGGAGACCGCCCGACAGCACTCCGACACCTCTGGGGAAGCCCCTGATAAAAAAGCTCCCGAAGAGCTTTTTCTCCCCCTGAGATGATCTTTCTACTTCCAATAATAATGTCAAGCACAAAAAGGTTATTTTCGAAAACGTCCAGTATTTAGAGTACGTTGTTTCCAAGAGTTTTTAAAACCATGATATGCGAACAACCGAAACATACTGCACTCATCTTACCCACAAACGTTTACAAATGAGCTGTGCACTACAGCTCTGAATAAACTAGTCAGTTTTGAGCTGAAGAAATAGTGATTTGAATAGACAGATTAAAGGGAGTCAAAATGATAAAGGTATTTTGTCAATAAACAAGAAAATAATGAAGTAAATAATCATTTCAATCCGGGAGATTCAATGGGATGTAGTGGAACGAATTAGCGCTCGGGCGTGTTCAAGTATTACGTTATCTCATGGAACGCAGGTGCACTTGAGTGTGTCAATGGTGAGTCATATGGGGGCCCCATGCATGGCGAAACCTGCGGCTGCGGGCCCAGGGAAGCGCGGCCGCCCGCACGCCTGCCGCCTCGCGCGCTCCCCGCCCCCAGCCCAGCGCCAGCGCCGCCCAACAATGCCCCCTTCACTTTCGGTATGCGACAACCGCCCTCAGGAATTCTGAGGCGCACGCGGCCGCAGAACGTGCCTGGAAGGCCCAACGCCGCCCACGACGCAACACGCACGCCGCACGCCCACCGGCGTGCGCTCGGCGCTCGGCCACGACGGACTGTCAGACAGCAGCTCACGCGCACGGCAACCACATTCACTCCAAGGGCTCACCAGGCAATCCCTCCTCCTCGCAGAAGGAACGATCCGGGTGGACGGGCGGCGAGAAGAAACCGCCGGGTCCTCGGAGACCTGCTGTCTTCTTCACAGCACCGCCACTTGACATATGAAGCTCACCGCACGAAAGTTCCCCGAAGCAGTCTCGCAGAAAAGGCGAACGTTCAGCACGTCGCTCGAGGGATGTCGCAGCGGGGATTGGGTCGAGGTGTCACTCGCGCATCACGCACTGCGGCGGTCGCGGCACCGCGCTGGACTTCACAGAGCGCGCGCTCACTCACACACCACCTCCCGGCACGGCGCTGGCGCAGACTGGCGGCGACGGGCGCGCGCGGCGGCCGGCCCCTTCCCTCCCCGCCGCCTTCCCCCCCGCCCCCGCCCGCCGGCCGTCGCCCGCGCTGACGTCAACGGGCCCCGCGCACGCGCAGTGCCGCCCGGCGAGGGTCCCTGCGCGGCGCGGTGGGATGGATCCTGAGAAATTGGCGCATAAATAGTTTCTAGCGATGATTCATGCGAGCACGGCCGTGTGTGGTCTTTTCTTTCCTAAAAACGACGGCCCGCTCACGCCCAGGTGGGGCAGGTAGGCGAGGAGCCCAGGGCGGGAGGGCGCCGGCGGAAGGCATTGGAATGTTCGCCCGCCCTTCGAGGGCAGCTCCGTCTAGCCTTCATCACGCACCGCATTCCGTCATGTGGGTCGGGACGAATTGTACTCAACGAGTCCATGAAGTTGGTTCAATTCAATTTAAAAAGTGCGTTAAAAATTCAGGCTATGGTCATCCACTGTATACTGTTGAGAATTTACGCCCTAACTTAAATAAAGTAAGGACACTTCGGCCCATTATTCTAAGCACTAAAAAGTTTCAATGGAGAAATGCATGCATAACCATGTGTGTGAATGATGATAAACACAATTTTCGAAGACAGAACAATGTAATGTTTGCAATTTTCTTGTAACTTCAAATATTTTAAATCATTCCTTTGGTTATGTCAAGTTCGGAATTGTGACCTTTTATTCATCTCATTTTAAAGTTAACATTAATTCGTGAAGTTGACATGCAAATCTTACGCAGCCCGTAGTCCAAGTTCAATGTGTTAAAACAAATACAAGCAACACAACAGTTTTTTTATTTTCAGGAAACCGGAATAAATGTTGGTTTAATTTAAGTCGTTTAGGATATATTGTTCTGAATCTGGGTTACTAGTTTCTGAGAAATAAAGTGAAACAGAACGTATCAACTGCAGATACCGGATCGTTGGGTTCTGTTCAAGTTCGATACTCCGAAATAAACTCCAAACTTTCTTGCTTAGTCTTTGAGTAATTTCTCTTAATGAAAAAATATTGTGTTCAAATCTTGAGGTATACATACCATATAAAAAGCGGTAATAATATTGGCCCAATGAATGACGCCCAGGTGTATGTTATTAACACTTGAGTGTCATTCTTCCAAACACTATCTCCACTAATCTTACTAATAATAGGCGATGAAATTATCCAGACCTATCTAAAACCTCACTTTAAGCATTCTATTGTATATATCGTGTAAATGTATGTTTATGCGTCGTTGATTAGCCCTGAATCACTTATTGGCGGTGCTTGTATATACATGATAATTATTCGCGGAGAAACACTATATAAAATCAGAGAAATGAATTAACGAGCGAAATCATTTGAAGCATTTATCCTCTAGGACTGTCAAGACTACACCAGCAAACATGTTATTCACAGTGGACGCATCAAATTCTTATATTCAGAAAAATTGTAATGGTTCGGAGCGGGAAAAATGCAAGGCATTATGACCGACATAAGGCTTGACATTTTTTTTTCTATTTTCTTCAAAAAGCCATTTAAAAATATAATATCCTAGATCAAGATCGAAATAGGACAATAATTTAAAGTTTTTACTGATGCTAACATTTTGAAAAGAGCTTAATTTTTTCAAAGCCCGGTCACTGGACCATTTAAAAGAATGTGTTGGTAATATGTGCCCCTTTGCACTTTTGCTCTGAAAATGGACTTTGATTTTATTCAGGAAATACATTTTGGGGGGAATTGATCAAACACATGCAACATAATGAATGGAACGTATTTAATTTCATGTTCTAAATTGTAAGAAGGAAATAAAAAGTGAGAATACAATGTTTAAAATGACAAAATCATTGCACCAAAACGTCCAAATGGATAAAATCAAAAGTCACTACTAAATTAGACGTGACATTTCTTAAAAAGACTTGAAGAACGGGAAAAGCATTATCTTCCGTCGGTTAATCCACATAGCTGGACTTCTGGAAATACGGCCCAGATGGACCTTATTAAATATACAGAGGTGTGAGAAAAATGTATAAGCAACAGAAAAATATATAGTTTAAAATTAAAATTTTAAACTGTTGCGAATAACGCCTTTTTTATTCTTTACTTTTTAAAAAGTGAAGGATTAAAAACTTCGTTTGTTTGATCCATAAATATCGAAATTTACGAATATAGTGTCATAAGGCGACTATCAACAGCAGAGAAAACGTCGAAAATGGCTGATCACACTGCCAATGAGGGATTAGTGCTGTCTACGGCCAGCAAAATATACTCACTACTGAGTGAACAACATCTGCCTACGATTTAGCAGTTTCAGTGCAAACTACGTTCACATGAGACGGGCCATTATATTCCAGTCTTCTTACTATCGCATTTTACAAATGCTGGTGAGAAAAAATAGGTGAAAAGCGATACAAGTTTGAATGACATTGAACAGATTTTGGCCCGCTCTCGCCACGAAGTTATTGCCACGCCAATATTTTTAACATAAATTTTTAACGAACTCGTGGATGATTCAACTCAAATCCTAAAACTTGCCGAAGTAGCCGATATCGCTAAGGCTTCTTCTCGGCCTTGGTTTGAAGAAACGCGGCTCTGAATCCCACCTCGGACCTGGATGTTTGCTTCTGTATCGTTGCAAGGTGGACTTCTCATCCACCATCTATCAGATCTCAACCATTTTTGCAATACCGTCCAGTCTATGTAACGCAGGCGTGTGGGGCACTTACGTCATTTCAACTGGGCCCTTGGTGTGAACCCCGAACAAGCAATGGATGTGTATTGTGGCGTGGTGAGCATTTCTAGCACGCCATATAACGTCCTCGACCTCAAATTCTATCTTTAAGTTCTTTCCCTTCCCCGATATGCTGAGCGAGGGATTGAAGAGATCGGTGCGCGTAAAGTGTTACGGGCCGCAGCATCAGCGCCATAGATGGCGCTGATGCTGCGGCACAAACTCTCCATCTAGAGATGGAGAGTTTGTGCACCCTCGAACGTTAAAGCACTATCGATCTTCTGCGCATGCGCAGTTCAAGTTTCACACCACTTTAGTGCATCTGCGCATGTGCAGAAGATCGATAGTCGGTCCGCTAAGGCGGGTCAAACTCTCTGATATTAGGGAATTTTAGCGTCACGCGTAAGATAGAGACGTTATGGACTAACAGTCATGTGACGGACCTTGAAGTCATAACGTCTTAGCTTAGGCCTAAGGTACCACCTTATACCTTCATAAATAGTGCACGCCTGTAGGAGAGTCTACAGTCACCTTACAAACGGCAAACTGGCCGCCTAAGAACAGGGAAGGTTGCATTTGTCCAACTCTGATAAAACGATTCTCGTATGTAAAGCAGTTACAATTATTTCTTACCAACTCCACAACGCTGGCAAGAATTAAAGGAAAATTTTGAAGAGGTGACAGGTAAGATATTTGCGAAAAGAAAATTGAAATCATACCTTCGCGTTAGGTTAAGTGTTTTACTCATAAACGAACGCAGTTTTAAGATACTCCCTTCATTCTCAAGAAAAGCCGATTCAAAATTCCAGACTATGTTCTCATCGTGGAAGATCACAGAATCTAAAACTACGTGCACAATGTAGATTTGTTACGTTCTTCACTGGTATCGTGGTTTAAACGTCTCACCACTAGCCTACACTCTTTGATATCTTATGAAACTTATTTTTTCAATGCTTGAAAAGGTTCTTTTGTTATAATGTATAACGCAATGTCGCGATTGCTAAAACTTTTCTGGACGTTATTCATTACGACCGTATAAAGTCGTTAGTCACGTGATCAATAGCGTTTAAGGATATCACCTTACGCCTGGCGTTAAAACACCCTATTATGAGGGGTTCCCTCCCTCTAATACAGAACTTTGCACAATGAGCTCACGAGCTCCGCTTTGCACAATGTTTTGCACAATGATACGGGCTCATGAGCCACTTCGGCGCGATGGATGGGGAGACTGGGACGTACCCCAGTGGCTGCATCTGAAGTACTGTTTCAGCTCAGGTGAGGGGACATCTGTAAGCACTGAAAGATGCATAGACGTTATAAAGGAACACATACTGCATATTCATATTATATTTGTTGATTTAATGAAAGATACTGAATAATGTTTAAATTAAAATTCATTTTCTTTTCGTAGTAATCATTTTGAATTCCTAAAACTAGTATGATGCGAGAAAGTATGATGTCGCAAATATTAAATCGATGAATATAATCATAAAATATAGTTCAAAGCACATTAATATCCAAAACGATATTTTACAATAAGATTCAAAGCTCTCATTAGACGTACAATTCTTTGCATTTTTGAATAAATGCGGAAAATGCATAGAAATTTATTATCTCATACCCGAAACTATCACATAATAGAAATATATTAGAACATCGTAAAAACTGAAATGTGATGCATATAAAAAGAAAACAGTTATTTCTTAATTCGCGAAGCAGTAATTTTTATTTAATAATTTTTAATGATTAATGCACATCTCTGTTTCATTGGAAGTGGTGTATACGATGTATATAGTATATATCACAACAAAATCTGATTCAGTCATGGACTTTCCAGTTAGAATAGGGGAAGAATTTTTATCTACTGCTGTTACTGACGGTTTGTTCTATGTAATGCTTGTAACATACTGCAAATCCATTGGAACAATGATATAACTGTTGAAAATGAAATTTTATAGAAGTGACATTTTGAAATATAGTACTTTGAACCAACATTACATCCACTGTAATAGACATAGTGCCTTGTACCTTGGTCAAATGTGACTTCTTACCAAGATCTTGTTAAATATAACTTTTAATGGAAATTTTCTTGTATTAACCTTTGCATTCCCCCCTTTTTAAAATTATACAAATCTTCCCCTGAAACTTATGAGCCAGTTATCGTAATTAACAATTATGAGACGATTTCGATCAGTCAGGTAAGCAATGTTACAACAAAGAACTAATATTATATTTGTATAGTATTCAAAAATGAATATTTAGCAAAACTGGCACAATTGTGCATCTACGGCGTTATTCCACTCTGAATTGCCTGCTCTTCGTTTTACAGAATACCATAAAACACTATACAAACAGTGACAAAGGTTTACCGAAAATGGGAGAGTTTCTTTTACTAACAGCACGCAATCAACTGATACATTGTTATTCTTCTCAAATTAGGTTACATGATATTTCAACTACTATGTAACTTCTCCGTCGTGGACAAAAACAAAATAACAATTCAGTCGATATTTCTGCAGATGTATGAAGTTTCTACAATAGTTCTGCTATAATTTCTGTAGTCTTTACCTTCTTTCGCATAATTCAGTAGTTATTGTTCCACCAGATAAGCAATGTATGGTTTTAACGGCGTCCATGATTTTTCAAGGAACAAAGTCACCATTTATCACAAAATATTAATGTTTTCATTGGTATTTAAAAAATTATGTTTTCCTTTTGTTTTTAAAAGAATAAATATTTGCTTGGCATACTTTTGAGATCATTTTGTAGTGACCAATTTATATTACAGTAATCTATATTATTTTTAAAAACAGCTATTTTATTATTATTGCTATTATTATTATTATTATTATTATTATTATTATTATTATTATTATTGTTGTTGTTGTTGTCTTTGTTGTTGTTGCTGCAGTACAACGCTGCTGACATTATCCAGAAAAGACTGAGTAGGTAGCAGAAATCTGCCCACAAACACCTAACTCGGGAAGAATATCACAACATCCATTCATAAATACTAGTACATTAACAAATATACTATATAATATCTTTGAGTACTCAGTTCCATACAAAGGAAGAAAATACAAATTATTCACACCTCAACAGTTTCCATTGTCTTATTGCGTTTACATACGAGTAACTGCTCTTCAAACATTAAACTTACTCGCTAGAAGCCTCACACGCACTTTTGCAATGTGTATTGTCTTATACTTATTAGGTACGAAGCACTTGAGAGATTACCAGTATACACATTTTATTTCATGTATTCAGTAACAAACGTCACTTACATCTGTCTTTATCTATAGTAGACTTTTAAGCCCGCCCCACCGCGTCAACTCATCAGACCTCTTTTTCTGTTACGTGTTTTACCGATCTTCAGATCCCATTGCGTCAATGTATCGAACCAACGAGTGGGTCAACTTCTAATGTGTTAAGGGTATCTACCTTTCAGGATGTTTGTAGTGTCCACTGCACCTTTATTTTTCTTCCGATTGACTCCATTTTGATTCTGTATGCTAACATAGACTTGTAGAATTTTAATATTCTAAATTCCTAATTTCTTTTTCGTTTTTCGTGCAAATATGTAAATAGTTGGTTTGCACTGAAATTGATTTGCATTTTTCAGATAAACCCACTAATTTACATAATTTACTTAGTAAACATCTTAATGATTACACATCTTAATCCTACTACTCGACGAAGCCACTGATATTGCAGATCGTAAATTCATCTCCACGTTTCCACCGATGCATTTTGAAGGGCTCTTCATCTTGAAAATGAAACGTAATGAAAAAGTTTAGAAAAAAATGCTCTATAAATATCAATAGGTTTTATGTATCCTAAAACTGAAGCTGAAGGAGTTAAGCTAACTCATTCAGATATTTCAGATGTCTGCTTTTATACTTAATATTGGTTTTGAAATCTAAATATTAGTTCTGAATGCACAACTTCATTTCTTCTTTATAATAGATGCAATTTGACTTTTTAAGGAAAGACATGGATGATAAGAGTCATTTATTTAAACTGGTAGAAATAAAACAAATAAGTTCAACTACCATATTCTTGCTATGTAGTCTCCTCAAGAACATTCCGCACATGATATTAAAAAAGCTTTTTCGCACCATGTAAATTTAATGACATTGTAGTCTTTTTAGGAGAGAATGAAATAATATGGTACGAGAAAAATGACCAGAGGACGTTTTATATTTCTGAGCTAAAGTCTGCAGATAATTCCGCCATTACGACGGCATAACAATACGTGAAATTTGTGAATTTCTTATGTTCTTGAACCCTTCGGAATTATAGTTTATTATAGCAATAATGAAGAAAAAAGAAATCGTTCTGATTTCTGCAGCCTTTAACCATACTTTTTGTCACCCAATATAAATTAAATTCATTCCAATGTGTTCGTGCTAAAATAAAGAAAAAGTGGGCAATATTTCTTACAGATTTCCCCTTCATGCAACGAAGTAAAGGGCGAAAAGAATTATGTGCCGAAAATATGAAAGAAATATTTACTGTTGCTCCATTATTCTCGTTCAATCATTCCAAGATAAGTACGTTCATTGAATATACATAAATTATAATGTGCTTCCTTCCCACAAAACTAATGTGGATTTTCCTTTTTGAGAAACAATGTTCCTCTTCTGGTGAATATTAGAAAGTGGAAATTTAATCACTAGAAACATTTTTAATGATCGCATCTATATATTTCTAATACTGAAAATAAAATTTATTAAACTAAATGGTACAACCTAGATTTTCTAAGGGAATCTATGGGGGATGATGTAGGTGTATTGTCCAGTGGTCTTCACGTTTTCTTATTACATTTCTATTTTTTTATTAATAGTTATTTATGAAGTATTTAGTTGCGATATTTAATGACTTTCGTTACTAGAGAAAATTAATAAAAACTAAACATTCCATTGGCTTTGCAGTAAGATTTCCCTCACTCATTTGGTGCGCCAATGATGAAACAGAATTAATAGATCTTATATATTTACCACCAACTGTTAAGCAGACTCTGCTTGCCTGTTGTGCGAAGCATGTCTGCTTCACAGTTAGTCGTAAAATAGGTAAAATCTTATATTAATCGCAATCGTTCCCAAATAAAACAATTCAGTTAATATGATACATATTACTTCCTACCTTTAAATGTTGCAGTTATGGAACGACACAACCAAAGCTAACACCAACAATACCTGCTTTACAGAAAGTATTTGTTGAAATTCCCCAACAACTAGGTTGTATTCAAAGAAACGTGGTTTGTGATCCGAACATTTCATTTGTTAAATATGTAACCGTGCCTGACGTGAAAATTACACATAAGCACTACGTCCACCATTGAAATACCTATGAAAAAAGTGTTTAGGTTTGTAATGCATTGAAAGGCCGCGGAGAAAGTGGTCCTGGGATATATGAAGGTTTATTTTCGAGAAAGTTGGAAAATGGGCTTCCGCCTACGTTTTTTCGCAATCCGTCCCACAGTGCGGCGAGGAGCGGCGTGGCGGGGAGGGCGCCGCTCGCTGTGCCCGGGGCCCAGCGGCCCCGCCACGGCCCCGCCTCCGCCCCCGCCAGAGCCCGGCCGCCGCGTCATTGTGCCGCAGAGAAATCCGGCAGCGGAGCAGACAAGGAGCCTCCGCCTCCAACGCCGGCCTCGCGCACGTCCGCCTCATGCCGCTGCACCGCAGCACCTCCTCAGTACCCTCTGCATTTGATTGCTACAATTACTATTATTATTACAACTTCTACTACTATCATTATTATTAATTAAATTAGTCCAAAGAATTGGTCGCCCCGACCGGGATTCGAACACGGGCCTTCTGGTTTACGCCCAGCTGCTCTAACCTGTAAGCTACCGAGACAACCAATCCTTTGAACAGTTTTCACGAGCGCGATTATCGCTCCTTATATATATATATATATATATATATATATATATATATATATATATATATATATATATATATATATATATATATATATGTCACCTTACCCGTTACGTCTTTGAACTAATTTAATTATTAAAATGCATTGTTACTCAGTAACATTGTCACAATTTGGATAGCTGTACGTCTGCGGAACACATTCTCCGATCGTAAGTGCATCCAACAAGGTGACGGGTAAGGTGTCAATTATATTATTATTATTATTATTATTATTATTATTATTATTATTATTATTATTATTATTATTATTATTATTATTATTATTATTATTATTATTATTATTATTATTATTATTATTATTATTATTATTATTATTATTATTATTATTATTATTATTAATATTATTATGCCTCTGGAACGGCTCGTGGGCAGCGTACTAGCTTCCCGTGCTGTGGTCCCGGGTTCGATTCCCGGTCGAGGCAAAAATGGAGTTGTAGCTTTCCTTTAAAATCGTCCCAATTTCTGTAACTGTGAGACGAATAAAAGCTCACGCAGAGGGATCTTGCAAGTTACGGTGAAGAAAATACGTCATGTTCGCCTAATGTCACTCTTACCCCCAAGCATGGGAATTTAACCATGGCCAGGCATGGGTAACACCGGTAGCTGTCCGGCAAAGTCGGCCTACCGACTCAATAACGCCAAATATATTATTATTCCGATTTTTTCACTCTTTGCACTATGTGTAGGAAGATTCAGCTGACCATTGTTCGTTTAGGCTCGGTCGATTTCGCAGAGACAAGACAAAACATACTCTTTAGACATTTCAATCAATCGTGTCCCAATCAGTCCCTGGAATTCTCAGTATTCTGCAGCTGTCCAGTATTACTGCTTTCTGAATTAGCTCTACGCATGAAAATGGTAATTCCAACACTTGAATTGCATGCACCGTGTGTTTTGGTATTAATCCTGTGATGGGCATGTTTATGTGGTGTTTGCCGACATTCTGAAGTCTCCATTCATGACGAAGCTCTTGGGTCAGCGGTACATACTTCTGAATTTTCAAGTTATAAATACAATCTAGATTGTTATTTTTGACGACTGCAAAATCGATAATCATGCCTGTTTTCTTGAGCTTGTTTAGAACTATTATATCTGGCATATTGTTCGAAAATGTGGTGTACCAGTATAGCTTCCATTCTTCATTTTCCAAGACTAGAAGGATGATATTTGTAATATGGAACATTGCAGGTTTTAAGTCCGTATTTTCTTACTAATCGTTCATGAATTATTTTACCCATATTATCGTGCCTAACTTTGTAGGCGGTGGACGCCAACACACCACAAGAAGCAAGGATGTGCTGGATGTTTTCATGCCGTGCACCGCATCTTCTACTTCTTCACTAAGTGATGAATGATGTGGAGGGGGTCTCTTATCATATATCGTAAGTCATTTTTTGTTGCGATAACCTGGTCTTGAATGTCTATTATAAAGCCTTCTGTTTCTGGGTACAGTAAACCACGTGTCAACCACCTGTTAGATACTTTAAAACCTATGTTCTGGCCTGATAGTTCATTGGAATGTCTACCAGGAAACTGTTCTCGACAACACTGTTGCATCAGGCTTTCATTGCTTGTGTACTCTGGTTGAAACAGAGCATTTGTAAGATTTAAGGGGAGTGAGACTGAAATCAACCTCTACTATAGCCTTATGCAGTGTCAATGTTTCTGCCCTCTCAAGGGAGTACTTTCTCATTAGAGGGATTTGGTGGGCAGTAGTGTTGGTTATGTTTGTAATGCTTCGACCTCCTTTCTACGTGGTAGATTGATCCTCTCAACAGCAGATTTGGAATGATGATATTGGGTCATTTGGGTTCTAACATGTCTATCCATTGCTTCAAGATCTGTCTGACTCCATTTTATTAAGCCCATTAAGTACATGATCACAGGAATAGCATATGTATTTATTGCAGTGAATATTTCACGAATTCAAAGACGTTTTAAGAACATTTGTGAGTCGGTTCTTGAATTCTGCGGTTATACGTTTCTTCACTTCCGAGTAGACTACTGTTCGAGACTGCTCTATACCAAGATACTTATACAGTTCATCATATTCTAATAATTTAATATAATAGCTTCTTTGCGTCTCGTAGTTTAGTCCCCGCGTCAAATTGCCAAGTACCGTGTTAACCATTCTACACTTAGCTAGACCAAAACACATTCTGATGTCTTCAAAGAAAGTTTCGGCGATATGAAGGAGCAGCTTCAACGAACTGGCTGTTGATGCATACAGCTTTATATCATCCATGTATGTCAGATGGGGAAGTCTGCATGAAGTGTGATGTCTCTTTATCTCATAGCCATGTTTGCTGCTGTTGAGGGTGATAGACAGTGGGTTCAGAGACAAGGAAAACCAAAGTGGGCTCAAAGAATCTCCTTGGGAGATACCACGGTTGATGTTAATTTTATTTGTGATAAAATTCACTTACTTGGTTTTAATACTATTTCTGTCATTCACATTGTTGTTAGGGTTGCAAAGAAGTCTATCAACTTACGATGAATTTTGTATAATTTTAGCACATCTATAAGCCAGTAATGTGGGATCGAATCATAAGCTTTCTGATCATTTATGTACGCTGCAAATATATTTATTTGCTTATTACTTGCTTGTTCCAAGACTACTGAGTCAATAATAAGTTGTTATTTACATCCTAGCGATCCTTTCTTACATCCTTTTTGTTGTTCTGCTAGGATATTGGTACCACTACAGTGATCTTCCAGGATCTTGGACATACATGACAATAAGAGTTTGTAGAACGTGTTCAAACACGTTTTAGACCTGTATCTTGCTGGATAACGACTCCTGGAGCCTTTCAGTATGAGGTACGTCACGCCTGTGGTCAGGTGATGCGGATTGCTTTGGGGTTCTTTAATAAAAGCATTTACACATTTAACGAACTTACTACGCAATGCTGATAAATTCTTCAGCCAAAATTTATTAATTTTATAGCTTGCAGGTCTCTTCCAATGCTTTAATTTGGCAAGGATCAGCTTTATTGTTTCAATTTGGAAGCTCTCCATGGGTACAATAGTTTCTGCTGATTTGTGAATTGTTTTCAACCAGCTTGCATCAGCATTATACTCTATTTAATTTCAGCCGACAATATACCTCCCCAGTAGCCTTCGATTTTTTCTTTAGTTGGGGTCAAGTTTGTCCTGGTATTTTGAATGCCCAAAGATTTATAGAATGCTTTCTGGTCTCTGTTGAAGTTGGCATTATGCTCCTTTCTCTTCTGAACTTTTTTATAACTTCCTAACCGTTTTGCATACGCGCTCAATTTTTGTTTCACTATGTCTAGATATTCAGATGGTATGCTATTTGGTTTACCAAATTGAGTGTGTTTGCTGTAATTTTTGCTAATGTCGTGCATTTTCTTCTCAAGTCTCTTATTTATCTTGTTGATATAGGTTGTTATTAATCCATCAGCTCTCAATTCACTTATTTTTTTGTTCTAATCTTCTTTCTCCTGGTGGTTTCTTTCTCTTTAATTTTGGCTGCTGACAATTTGCATATGTTCCTTTCAGGTTAACCCTGTTTAATATAACGATATCTGCTGCTGAGCTGTATAAATACAAATTTAGATCTGAATAGGTGATAATGTTAACAGTCATTTATCGGAGAACATAATTGTTTATGATATTCATCAGATCTCTCAGTTTGGATGACATTTTTTGGGTATATATGATCTCTTTTCTGGCATTAAGCCATTGAATTTGTTCAGCATGCTGTTTAACTCAAAATCTATCTGATGTTTTATTACATCATTCTGATGGGAAATGCATGGTCTCTCTGGACTGCTGGTATTTTCTTGTTCATCTTCTGCCACCGTTCTGGTATTTAGATTATCTTCTGTTGTTCTATCTCTCCTGCAACTTCTTTAGTATACGCTCTCGTATTGCCAATGGTACCAGGTTATTGCGCACAATTAAAGCTTTTTGGCTAGTTGCTAGACTCTGTTCAATAACACGTAAAGTGGGAAACTGTTGTACGAATCACGAATGGAGGAGCTACCTATATCCAGTCAATACTATTTCACGGCGGGTCACTCTGTTAGTGCGCAGTAGAAATTGGTTCACTTCCATATTCCATTGTATCTGCTGTCTAGGCAGACCTGATCTAGTGGTCAACGGTTGCGCTGCAACTGAAACATTTTGAGCAGTTGCATCTTGAAGGTTGCCTCTCTGTTCGATTCGTTCTGCTTCTTCCGATTGTTCGTTTCAAATATCATAATTTATTATTATTATTATTATTATTATTATTATTATTATTATTATTATTATTATTATTATTATTATTATTCACACTTTCTCTGCTTTAGTAGGAAAATCTATCACCTGTCCAATTGATGTTATAGGACTAGGCTCGGACTGGGTAGGAAGGAAATTCATCCTGACCTACATGAATGTCACGCATTTAGGAATTTCCTGACAATATGACATGTTTGATGAAGCCCAGAAAGCCACCCTTCTTCAAAGATATTTTTAATATCTAAATTTTTCAGATTTCTTTTAAAGTTCCTGGTGATGACTCCTTCAACGGATATAACCATGGGGAAATCGGAGATTTCATGCAACTTCCAAATGTTTTTAATTCAGTTGCCAAGTTCTCATATTTTCTGAATTTTTCTGCTTCGAACTACCGCAGGTTGTGAGTCAAAGGGATTGCAACATCGATTATAGAGGCTGATATAGATTATATAGATTTTAGCTATTATAGATTTTTTCATTGATTAAGTATGTAAATAATTTGTAAATAGTAGACAAACGCGTTATTGGTCTGAAGTTTTGTAGTTGTGAGACATCACCTTTCTTATGAAGCAAAAAGGTGTTTCCTTCAGTAAGATGAAGTGGGATCTTACTCGGGTCATTTAATGCTTCTGTAAAGCAGATGGCCAATGGTTCGTGTATTGCTGTGAAATACTTCAGCCAAAAATTGTGAAGTCCATCTGGTTGTGGTGACCTCCAGTTATTGGTCCACGTATGTCTTCGGTTGTGAAACCGGTGACCAACATAGGTGATATAGAAGAACTTTGCTCTTCGATATCCCGAATCCACTCTGCGTTCTGGTTAAAATGTTCACTTTTCGACCAAATTGATCTCCAATAATCCTCAAACTCACCGACTCCAGATTTAGAGATGAATCTGTCCGACTCCCCGACTCCAGTTGTTTGAAGAACATTTTTCTGTTTTTATTGAAATCGATATTCTGCTTCTTTTTGTTAGCCCATTATACCTTTTCAATCGTGCTCCTTTCAGCTTAGCTTTCTGTCGGTAGTCATCTTTCAGTTCTAGAAGTCTTTGCTGACAATTAACATCTCCTAGATTAATTTTTGACTGAGCACATATCACAGTTATCTTCTTTAATATTTTTCGGGAGCGGGTGCCCTTCACGAATTCATTAATCAAATCTGCCCTTGCTCGGAAACAATCAACACTCATTTCAAGTCTCCTCTTCCAGGTAGGTTTCTTTTCTTTAACACCTCGTTGAACTTGCCTCCTTGGTGCATATGTCTTTTGGCCATTCAGTTTGATCACCGTTGATGCTGCACAATATAGTGCTAGGTGTACTTCCAAACATTCCAAACATTCCACACATTCCAATCATTCGCTCAGGTGTTGTTCCAAGATGGTGTTGGTCCTCGTTATTAGTAATTTGGCTCTTCTGATGTTCTTCAAAATAGGTATTCGTGGTCTGCTGGAAGGTTGAGTACTTCTATAAAGCTCCAAAAGACTTTGGAAGCATTCTGCCGCTTCGCCCAGTCCAGTGCCCTGAATCTCTTCTGTACCTGAGGCGGCTTCAAAAGTACTCTCAATGTAATTTGATGTGGTAGTCTGGATTGATTGTACTACATTTTTGTTAATCAAATTCAATTCGCTCGCAACCTGCCTACGGATTTCTTCTAATTCATTTGGTGTTAAATAGCCTTTGGGGATAATGGCTTTTCTGCGGTCAACAACATTTTGTTCTGTAAGTTGCATGTTTGGTCTAATCCTCTCATACACTTCATGGAAAAGTCGTCTGTAACCTGTACGTGGCGTATCTTCGCACTTGTTTACACGGTAAAAGGCCATCATGATTTCCATGTTCATTTCTCGTGTTCAACTAATTCGAGATATGTTTTCGGTGCGATGTCCTCCTTTGCGACCAGTCTCCCGTGTATTTTGGGCAGAGAAGCCAGCCGACGAAGTGGCATAAGAAGTACTTGCCGCATTTTCTTCGTCCACGTTGACCAGGTTCCCACAATTAGACGATGCAGTCATATTGGGGGCTGTCACATATTTATTGACAGGGGCCCGCCCTCCCAGCCCACTGTCGCCGGCGTCCCGCATGCTGATCCGTCCAACCCCGGCTCCAGACGGTCCCTGGCGCTCCCCAGGCAGCGGCTTTTGTCCCGAGGCCTTACGACTCCTTCTTTGTGGCTCCATATCTCTAAGGGTTGCCTTTTATACTTACGGCCAGGTTGATGGAAGGGGAAAAAGGAAGGGTGAAAATGGAAACTGTCTAGGATGGCTAACGGGAACTTCAAGCTTCTGGATCCACCTTTCGTTCCCGCCGGTGAGGAAGAGCATATTGGCGTGAAAAGAAGAATAGCACATAGAGGTAGGGAGAGCGGTCAGCTCCTCCGATTAATCACCTTTTACGATAGGGGAAGATCCCATGGTGCTATTCTACTAAAACGACACCACACAGGGTACGGTTATTATTATTATTATTATTATTATTATTATTATTATTATTATTATTATTATTATTATTATTATTATTAGAGTAATTTCTCTAAACTATTTGATTTCGGCATAGACTTCTTTATTCAGTTAAGTGTCATACTCTCTACGGCACCAGCAGTATTTATTTATTTATTTATTTATTTGTTTATTTATTTAGAGCATCATTGTAGAGTCCATTAGAATTATTAGACTTTAGAAAACATGTAGTGGCAACTTCAATACAAATCATTCCTTTCATTCAATGAACACGAATAATAATATACGCGACTCCCAGTTGGTGCAACTCAAACTTTTAAGACATTGTTGTTGATCTGGTGCGACAGATTTCAGTACAGACATGGAGATATGTCTCCATGTGCATACAAGCGTCCTTATTGGAAAGCATTCACAGGGAAAATGAGAAAAACCTTCATGATATCTTCTCCTAAATTATTTCAGTAGTATACATACCTTTTCTCAGAAGAAACCAATTATTATAAATGAGGTCTCTAAAGAAAGATAATTTCACGGAGACTTGATGAATAGCGCTATGACTTTGAAAATATAAAGGATTTGTTTAAAAAAGACGAATCTAAATATTCATGTCAAATGCAACCCGCAAAGCACGGCGGAGTTTTTTTTTTTTAATCTACATCGTTAAATAACACCTAAACGAAGCGTTTTAGGGCCTTAAAAGCTAATATTTTGAGACTCAATGCCTCAAAGAAACATTCCTCACACCGTATTCTACAATATGAGATCTTGGAAATTCTATTACAAGTCTGTAGAATCTTCTACTATGTGAAATTAAATTAATTACTTAATATTCTACGCGTCTGAATTACACGGGTGTACCTCTTTGCTTGGTAATAAAGTTAAATAAGAATAATTTGTATTGACAAGTTATTGTTTTGTTATCAATTACAAGGAAACAGAATAATTGCCGGATGATAAAAGGGCCTTGAAGAAAATATATATTACAGGCTTAATAGAGAAAAGGAAAATGGGCAAGAGGGTGGTGTTTAACATGCGAGAGTTCTTGCACGGGTATGCTAGTAGGATTTAATAGTCTGTCTACTTGTCCTCTTCTTCTTTCCTGTACATTAATTTTTGGATCAATCAGAAGCCACATCAAGTAACAACCTTAGAATATCATTTTCAACCTTTCACAAAGACCATAAATTTACCTCATAATTAGAGTTGAGACGACATTACCTCGTGAACAAAGACAGTACAAGCAATAAATTAAGACTTGTTTTTTCTGATCTAGAGTAACGAGATAAAATTATCTTAACATCTATAAAGTACTTTTTATGAGAATTTAGTTCTATTATAACAAATGAGCCATCAAGAAGCTATAATGTTTATGCCCTTTAATGACTCCTTATAAATACACTATTTTAATTCTACAAAGAAATTATTCAAATTTAACCATTTCAACATAACCAATTAAACCAACAATTCAATTATAAACTCTTTCACAATATACGCATTTCAGTATCATCTAGGTCGCACATCTATTTGGGACATCTCAATTTCTTCAAAAATTAATTTCTCAAAATAAACTACGTACTTCCACCAATCAGTACAAAGGATATCGATATACCGAAAATGACCTATCGCATCAACTCGTGAAACTGAGGACACAAAAAGTGAGAAGAAATCCTTTCGCGATAATTTTCTGGTTTCTTACATTTTCGCATCATTCATTAGCTTCAAGATGTAGGCAAACAATTATGGAATGTAGGACATTGCTAGCAACATTCTTCTCTCAACATCATGTCGCAGCAATTTCTCTCGAGCAATTTCAAGATTTCATGAAGTAAGGATAAACAAATGGTAGACAAACTTTACAGTCCAGGGAAATGATTTAAAAAATTGTAACAAGTTTCTCCCTAGACATTCTATCAGTTCAGATTTCTTCCATTTAGTTATCGCAATTTGAAATTAAACATAATATTTAATATTTTTAGATATTTACATTTGTGTCCGACAGAAGATTTTTTCTATTCTATTTTGCAAATTTAAAGCTCTTGCGTATCCTATTACACTCCGTAATAATTCCTTTGATTTATTTTCGTCAACAACAGTAAAAACTGTATATATGGTGAATGGACGAGAAAAATAATTTTCGCATGTTTTCTTGACCTCTAGAACCCCTACACCTCCCTTTTACTGTACTGGATGGTGGAACCATATGTCCCATCGACCATAGTTTGAAACATTTGAAAACTAGACATTATCTCTTCGGAGTAAAAAAAAATTACATCGCTAAAAGAGCTACAGATTTGTTTTTATAGTATTACTAAAGAAATAGCAACCCACACACTTGGCTCTATTTCTACCACAATTAACAAAAGAAGATCTGAACAAAACGTGAAGCTACATTTATGTCCAGGAGCAAAACAAGACACCACCTCTGCATTCGCTCAAAGGATCAGGGAAACTGGACGAAAGATCTGACCGGGATGGGGGCATTGACCCACAAGCTGACGTGCACTATTTGGTACCGGCATATTTAGTCTTTTAGAATTATACAATGCAAAATGTTACCTATTTTAATGTCTTATCTTGTTTTTAAATATCCTATTTTTTAATATCATTGTTAAAATAAATATTATTTTCGTTTTTGATGACCAATATAGTTTCTGATTGTATGGAAACAGTTATTCAGCAGAAAATATTTTACTTGGCCCGTAAAGTTGTGTATGGATTTTAATTGATTATTGACATCTAACAAAGAGTTATAAAGCTGTCAAAAGTGCTTGTTTTGTGTGCAGATTTCTTATAGTGGGCTATCGACACTGTCTTTTAATAAATATGATTCTTACGATGTATGTTCTAATTACAACTCTACATTGCATGAAAATATGTTCCCATCCTTAAGTAAGCTTTGACCCCCAGTTACCAGAAGATTTTTCTACGTTCGATTCCGATTCACTGGAAACTAGCGGTGCTACAACTGTTCAAACTTTCCCGTTTTATTTCAAAATTTTAAATTGTAGAAAATTCAGAGAGTTCAACGAAAATGATGCCAGCTTTATTGTTTAAAGCGTCTCATGATTTATCCATGGAAGAAAAGTAAAAAAAAAAAAACATTGGAGCAATTTTGGAGAAAATGAGTTTTTTGTAAACTGCATTTAATTTAAGGAGAAATTACAAGAAAACTACTGTTTTCTTACAAAAAAATGTACATGGCTTTTTCTTAGATAGCTGACGTTTTAGCGCATACTTTAAGCCAAAATCTCTATCTTCAATTTTGTTGTTTTGAAATGTTGAATTTTGGCAATTTTCAAAAATGCAGTTAGCCGTATATGAGACGAGCATTGTTTTTTATTGTCCTTTAATATACGCGAAAAGGAAATTTAACGATAAAATTTGGAGCAGTTTTTGAGAACAAACTCGTTTTAAAAAATTAAAAATTAATTATATTTCACATAAAATTACGCAAAAATTACTCCTATTTTCGAAAAATTGAACACGACCTTATTTCAAGATCTGTCTTTAAATGATCGGGAAGGGAACAGAACATTAAGAAAAAAATGTATCTTAAAAATTGTGGATGAAGAAAGACTCCGAAAAAAATTGAGATTTTGCAATTATCGAAAAATCAGAGATTTTAACGAAAAGAAGATAGCATAAAGGACGCTTTATGGAGTATGGAGTAATTTTTAAGATAATTTTGAAAATGTTGAAACTTCACGTAAAATATTCTCAAAATAAAAGATTTCGTTTCAAACTCAAAGGGCCTTGGGTTTACTTAAATATTTGGGAGAATATTAGCATATATTATTTGTATAAAATTCGGCTGAACTGTTTAGGTGCTCGCGTTGACCACAGACGAACGGACAGAAAGACGTTTTGCCGTCAATCGATTTTTCTGTATCAAGGACCAACAAAACATGGATTATTACTACACAACGTGTTAGCGAAAGTTATTTACTATATATACGAACGAGATTTATTTACGTTTTCATTGCCAGGTTCCGCTAAAAAGAGTATTTTCTTTGAAAATTCGTCATTTTCCAGCAAAAAATTACAATAATTTCACTTTTTAAGACAGCACAGGAAAGTAAAAAGGCATTAAATATAATGGAGCAAACAACTTATCAGCTTCCTGACAATATTTGAAACACGTTAATGGAGGAAAGATTTTGAACAAAAACGGGGAGGAAAATGGAGGAAAAATTGACGAGAATAGAGTTCAGAAAACAGTAATAATTGAATCGATTGGCAACGGTTGAAAGGCTGTGTCAAGGCGAGGGCCTTGGAAAGACGAGATCAGAATGAAAATTTGCGTATTATAACTGGGTCCAAGGATCTCATATAGTTCTGTATGTGGTATGAATGTCTGTTTACGTTTCGAACTTCCTAGTATATTGTTTGGATAACTTCGTGTTTTGCTCTTGGCAACCCAGTTCTTGCAGTATTTACATACCGCGTATTCTGTGTGCTTCGCACACACGCAGAGGAATTTTAAGTGGCTACAAAAGTGCAAGAAATGTTTACTCCTCGAGATGAATGGTCAAAGCAAAAGAAACCTTCTTTTATTACCGTAATTTTACCGTAATTTTGAAAACCATCACTCTATGTCTTTTGATACCTACGTGATATTTACGTGATGTAATATTAGGCCATAACAACAAAAAAAAAGTACGAATTACTTATGGAGATTCTTTTAAAAACAGTATTCAATCAAAAACTGACAAGTTACTCATAAAATGATAACTGTTCTCCTACGCTTAATGTATTACTACAACAGCCCTTTTTAAATCAAGTCGCTAATGAGTTTGTAGTTGATATGATTCTAAATAAATAAATTAAACGATCTCATCTAATGCTCGACAATGCGTAGAATATCCAGTGTCGGTATTCAGAAAGAGGAAATAAAATTGTTATTTATGCACATACATTATTCAAAATTTATTTGCGGTTGAGCTTGATCGTTGCTAGTAAAGATCATTGTTAGTGAAGATCGTTGCTGTTATAGATATAGGTCTTTTCCAGGGTAGATTTTGTAAGATAACATGCTATTCGTGATGCACAGTTGTAGAGAAAATTCCTTTACCTCCTCCTAAATACCGCTCGGAGATCCAAACTCATTTCACAATTCAACACAAGCGCCGTGTCGGTCGAACTCGGGAAGATGCATGAAAAGGTAAATGCCCGATTCATGTAAAAATACCCCCAACAATAAAAATATGCGATAGAAACTCCCAAAGCCTTCAGTCCATTCATATCAGTCAGGGAATATCAATTTTGGAGAAAATCGGCTGATTAATTTATTGATTGATTGATATTGATTCCGGGCGCGTCAACTGCTGAGATAATTAGTCCCTTAAGTGTAGTACATGCTTTTTGGTGGGAAGTAGCAGTGATCTTCCCCCTGGATGGCTAAATCCGGCGCCGCCTTACCGTCGAGTAGTGGGGTTTTCCTTAGCAGCTACTTCCCACCAGAGGGGCATCGCTACATCCAGGACAAGATCTAAGCTCCCGACCGCTCTCCCGGCGTGGGGCATGTTAGTGTGAGTGTATAAGTAAGTAAAGGGAAGTAAAGGACTAGGAATGGGAAGAGAAGATCGTCCGCGGTTCGTTTGGTACAGTACTGCACCGGTATTCGGCTGGTGAGAATCAGATAAACCACGGAAAGCTACCAAAACAGCCGGCAGCCAGAATTCATCTTCACATAGCGAGAGAACTAGCCGTAGCTATCTGGCTAGTGTCGAAAATATTGCCATCGGCGAGACACGAACCTAGGACCTCCCGGCCAATGGCACTACAATGCCACTAATTGATGCTCTGAACTACCACTCCCGGCCAGCCGTTAAGGATATCTAGGCGACTAACCTTAAACTGAAGGTTCCGTTCGAGTCGGTTGACTCAACTGGATCGTCGGGAGTAATTTTTGTCCTTTGGTTGTGGATTTTCTCGCGGCGGATCGTATAACCCTGCCCAACCTTTACGAAAACGTGCTCAGATTGCACTTCTCCCTATTGTACGCCACACATAATTTTAATTGTTTTTGTCGTTAAATAAAGAATGCAGCACCTGCGAACATGAATGTTTTCCCGCTGTCTTTGATCTTTTGTGTGGGAGTGAGCCTGACAACACAGCTCAGGAACCAGAATGCTAGCTAAGATTCGACTGCAATTCGTTAGGAAATGCTAAGTGTAATTCTCCAACAACAACAACAACAACAACAACAACAATAATAATAATAATAATAATAATAATAATAATAATAATAATAATAATAATAATAATAATAATAATAGCAACATGTTAATACATTCTAAAAAATATCAACTTCAATACAGTAAACTTTTCTCTAAAAGTATTGTAGCCAAAGAGAGGACCGTTGTAGTACGTAGTACAGCTTCGCCTCCTTAGATTTGTCTCTGTCAGTATGATTGGTCAGGACAACTATAACATGTCAACGATTGAGTTCCTGAAAGAAATCGCGTCTCGACGCTAAACTTGCCGCGTTCACTTAGTCAAACCGCTCGAGAAATGTCAAAAATAAAGATTCCTGCCTACCGCTCATCGCCAAGCGGTCTACCTCCTTTGCCCGAGGGCTCGCACAGGGTTCTCCCTTAAGTGTTTTTTATGTTCTCTGGAAAGCACCTACCAGCCAGCGCACCACATGTGACTTTCCCTCGAGAGCAATAAACAATTCCATTATTGTGTCTCGCGTCAATATCTCTCAAGTCTTCACATTCTTCCCGTTATCTAAAAGCATGTGAAGGAGGGAGCCTGCAGCCTTTTGACCCAACCACCGCAGTGGCGCCTCTTCGTTCTCCGTCCGTCAATTTCTGTTTCTCTCCTACCCTTCCCTCCGTTTTGTCACAATAAGATTCATCATTCTCTGGTCTTTCTTAATGAAGTTCTCTATCGACTTCACGCAAAGTAGCGACGGTAGACAGGCAAATTACTTGCAAGCGTTTATACTAATACAATATCTAGATGAATGTTAAATGTGGGGGTCTGAGAATAAATGTTACAAACTTCCGGGGCATGAAGAAATGTCGAAGATAATCACATCTTGCCAGTGAACATATGGTTGAAATTTTATACAACGAAATTATACATGTGACATTTGACTCTGTTTGGTCGGCAACTCAGCATGCATTGATGTTGGTCGAGTACACGAAATCCTTTTGCATCAGAACATGTCCCGCTAAACACCAATGCATGACGAAGAACAAGAAGCAAATACCACATGTGTAACTTCGTTATACAAAATTATCTACCAATGTTCATTGTCCAAAGGGGTCATCTTCAATCCTCCTACACGCCCTAGGAATTTGTAATATTTATTCTGAACCACATTGTATTATTGCATAAAAAGAGAGTAAATTGATAAATGGGTTATTATGAAGTTTAGTTGTTTAATGTGACAAAATCTACCATTTTTTCTCAGAATTTGGAAAACTAAATGCAGTACTTTTTCAGAATATGAGGAGAATTTATTGTTGATTATGTGATTTTTTCATCGAGCTTCCGCGAGACTAATCAACTGACTACTCCCCCGGTAACTAACTTTTCAGGCTTCAATGATTATAAATCAATGATTTTAAATCCCATTGTCACCAATACGAATTTTTTAACGTAAATAAATGAGCAAAAAGCGATCAGAAAACTGCAATTTTATTACTAGAAAATAAACACATTGCAAAATTATATGCACTTTTTTAATTTTAACAAAGTCATAAATGCTTATTTAATGAGAAAAAATTCTTAAAGGTTGTTTGATTGTTAAAAAAGTATGCATGTTAGTTCAGAATTACAAAATACGGAATCTGATTGAAATGTTAGTACAAATTTTTAATACATTAGTACACATGATATTCCGCCTTCTTACGTAAAATAATTTTATTCTTCTACCGAGCACCAAAAGTTTCTAGCAAACCACCAGTATGAACTATCTGTTGGGGCCATTCCACTACAGTGAGTTTAGTTCACTAACATTTCAAGTTGATATTAATCTGTATAACTAATATTTTAAAATACAAAAAGGTCAATAACTTCATTATCAGTATATAGTTCAATTTCCGTACGATTCATAAAAATACTGAAGTCGTTCTTCTCAACGACAAATATAGTATGCTTCATGTATTCCCTGCCAAAAATGCGGTATAATGATGCTTCTACACAAATTGTATGAAATATGTTTTTTCACCAATTATTGCCAATAAAATGAAGGAAAGTTAAGTAATATTCGTAGAAACCAGAATACTTAAATTAATAATCCATATCCCATTAGTAGGTTGAATGATTGTAATTAAAATTTCCTTAATTCGGAGGAGTTTCCTAATTCACACCAAATTCTGTACATTACAGAAGTATACGTTTCAAAAAACCACAATCTGAACTACTAATAATCAACAAGCGGACTGGAGATTAGTAACTCATTGCGTTTCGTGAGAATAAGATTCGGAAATAACTCAACCACGCCCTTAAAGGTGATGTGTTCAGCATCACATTCTGACTAGCGATGGAGCTGACATGTTAAGTGCTTCTAGAGGATAATGTCATTCTTGACGGACCATCACGATAATTGTGTTACTCGTTTCATTAGATACCATGACCTCGAAAATCGGTAATACAACGTTATGTATAAGGTATATAAAGTAAGTAATAAGGTGACCACAAAACAAGAAGATATGCCTTCTAAAATAACTTTCTCGAAAAATCACTACTCAACAAAGAAATTTAAATACGCATATTGTATAGAATTCGTTTGTATTCCATTTATTGAAGTTTTGCGTTTTCGACTTCACTCCTCGGATTCATTCGTGGTGGAATGTCTTTCATTTATCATTCTCTGCCAGTTTTATGGCATCATTCAGATGGAGTAATAGGAATAAATTACTGCTTTAATCTAGCTTGAAACAGAGTAATAAGGTGATGGGGAATGCCTCGAGTAATGAGGTGATCATATTACTACAGTTATTAGTAGAATTCACCAATGCGCCATTAAGAGAGAGAGTATTTTGCAAAGTGAAAATTTAATGCAAGTGAGTTGTATCGTTTGACACGATGATGCCGGTGCTGATTATTATAATGTAAGTAAGAAACTTTAACAAATACGAGTGCAAAGCTCCCCTGTATTAGTCGTCTTTGATTAAGCCTTTTGTTGTAGGTGGTGTTGTTCTGCTACGTTTTTGTAACAACGTTCTATAAGCTCTTTTACTGGCGTCGATCGGAACTGTGGAGTAATCCTCCTTTATCTTAATCTTCATTAGACGTAGTCATTAATTGCCTTTTATCCTTTCGGTCATGGGTTTGGCACCGTTAGATCCCCAGGAATCCGAGACGGTACCCAGCCAGAAAGCCGCGGTGTCTCGAGTTACTTAACCTCCGTAACTTCACGGAGCGTGTTTAAGCAATTCGACTAGCGGCGCTGGCTAGCACGTGTTTTCTTGTTGTAGATATCTTGATGCAGATATCCATTAGTAGATTAATGTGTTGCGTGGAGTCGAAGTACCGGTATCAACTATTATTTCCTAAAGGCCGCCACCTTTACATCCAATCCAAATCACTTCCGTTCTGGCATACGGACCACTTCCTGACTCATTGTGCTCTGGAAGTAGGTAACTCTGGACATTACTCAGATATTTCTCTTAGCAGAAAGTATACGTTAGGATTAAGTTCTATCTTTATCTTGAGATTGATTTTCCATCCTCTCTACATTTAAAATTTCCTCTTTACTGTACTCTTTCATGAATTCCTTAATTTCATCTAAGATTTGCACATTGCCGACATTTTCCGTTCTTGTCAGGAAAGTCTCTGTCCTCTTGTTAGTGTAAAAATCTGAGTTTCATTTTATACCTACATTATTGAACAATTTTGAAACAAATATTTTGAGAAACTATTTGCTGAATTCAGCGTCGATATTCCTAACGAGTTATAATTTGGGTGAGTTTTAATTTTTATACAATAAATGTTTGACAAGTCACAAGTTAAGCATATGTTCCAATTTCTCTAATACCATTGACATTATTTCTATTATAATACGTCACGTCTTTTTCGTATCAACGTTCTCTTAACCTCTTACTGGCGTCAAATGTGGAAACGTGGAACTCCGTTAAGTTAGTCAGTCATGCCAGTCCCAGTCTCTCATTGCCTTTCATCCCATCGGCCATGGGGTCGGCGCCATTAGATCCCCTGGATTCCCAGACGGTCGCCCATCTTGCGGTGCCTCGAGTTGATTAACCTTGGTGACTTCACGAAGTGTGATTAAGCAATTAGTCTACCGATGCCGGTTGCATGCTTTCATATTTGATTTATCACTTTTGCAAGCCTCAGGGACGTAGGGCACAGAGCTGCGTCCAAATATGTAGGGCCCAAGACACCGCAAGGGATGGGTGTTTTCATCACGTGGCTTCATAGAGTGGATGAGAAAATTAAACCAATATAATGATTGTCTGACCAGGAAAAGAGAAGATTTGAAGGCGTAAGTATCCTACCTTTTCTACTCTCATAAATGAGTATGGCACTCACACACAATTTTATTTCCCCCTTTAACGTTAATTTATTAGTGTGTGTGTGGTTAAAAGATTTCTCTAGTACTTTAGGCGGTCTTTAAGGAGGAAGAATGAGCTTGGAATGTTATGGCAAGATTACAAACAGGAAATTGAGTATCAAAATGTCTCCAAAAGTTTTAATCGAGACGAGTAAACAGCTTGTGTGCCTCAAAAAGGATTTAACAACTAGAGATTCTTTTTAATGGCTCGGAAGTAAAATATTTATTAATGCCTTTTTCCTTGTTCTCTGTCTTAACATTCTCGTTTTTTTGTGAGAAATTAGACATTATGCTGCAGTTTTCTCGACATGTGCAATATTATCCCCAGCAATGCAGTCGCTGTGTTTCGCTGCCTGAACGGTACCTGAAGAATGCGACAGGTGGCATGCAAAGAAAGGACGGTGACTTTCTAAGAAGGATGTCAGAAGGAACGAGTCTTTCGTCTTGGCCCCCTTCATAGATACTACTCCATCATTTACACTTGAACTTAGAAAAAACAACAACAGAATATCTTCACTTCCTGGAGTGGATAGAAAAATATGCAGATGCATTTTTTTTATTTAACCAAGTGATACGGTTCTTGTTCTGTATTACGATATCTTGTACTTCCAAAGTTGTTTCATAGTTTCATACACAATATGTGTAAAAATATTGAGCTGTGTTATTGACACTAAATAACTTTATGAAATCCATGAACAGGTCAGTTATCACAGCAAAGTGTGAAAAGTTACCAAGACGTCATATTTTCAACATTTGTGGAGGTCAATAAACCAGGACACTCCCATCACTTTGCAGACACTCCCATCACTTTTACAACAAGTGACACCAAAATTCAGATTAATGTTGGAGAAAATTCAAAGGACGTACGTCTACATTGTACGTAGCAGTGGTTTATTGAAAGAATAATATATAAGTTTGTGCAGAGTTTGTGGCGTTAGTGATACGCCTTCGCCTATATCCGACTGAGTAGGCATTAGGAAAATAAGATATGTAATGACAAAATCCGTAACCTTAGCAGGAAGGAGGATTATTCAGCACGCGCTGAGAGTTTCGAAAACTTTTCCACCTCGTCACTCGGCTACAATAAACTCTTTATTTTCTTTACTGTTAACCACGATTCCACTACCAGTGTTATGACTTTGTGAGGATGGATAAGTGATTTTATCGATAGATGATTAAGACGATAAGATATGAAAGATGGAGCAATGTTGTATGAGTGGTGCGAGAAAAGCCAGAACCTCCAAAGGCCTACTGTGAACCTTCCCTGCCCCTAATCAAATGCCATATTCCGAGTTTCGAACCCTGGTGAGTGGAAACAAGGTATTATCCGCCGCGCCATAGGTTAGCGCTGATAACTTTGGTAGGACACATCCGTCATTATCTGGTGAGAGCATATTGTAAATTTAAGTACTCCGATATTTAAGCAAATTATACGCATGTTTTAGAGGTATGTTGGACACACTAATGCTTGTAAAAATCTATATATGAAAAACAATAAGGGTTCTCGTTTAGAAAGAAATTTGAGCTTTCTACCACAATATAAATATGTAGTACATGACACATACACTGTGTGTCTACTCAAACCGAGTTTCGTTTATTTATTTATTTATTTATTTATTTATTTATTTATTTATTTATTTATTTATTTATTTATTTATTTATTTATTTATTTATTTATATATTTATTTATTTATTTAAATGAAATGGGGTGGACCCTTGATGCTTTATAACTTGATCATATTAACAGTTTTTGTAGTAAAAACAGTCATTTTTAATATCTTAAAATGTATAGAATACATAGAATCTCCCATCGTTATTTATTACGTCATATTCAAAATCAATTGTAATACACTTTAGTTTATTACAATAATAATATAAGTTAATATTGGGTGTTTTGTTATATCTTGTTAATAATGTATATATATACACAATGTCCAGAAGTTTTGTCACATGTGTCCCTTTACAAAACCTTTCCAGTGATTGTAATTATACGTGACGCATTACGGTTTTTTAAGTTAAAATGTCTTATTCCACTCCGATAATAATCCGACACAAAATACATGTATTGATATTGGTAAATATAAATCGTTTCAATTACATTTTGGCAAACATGCTTAACTCTTGTCCTCAATAAATTGTGATTGTATAGTTCCAGAATTTTTAAATCCTCTTCATTTTATCAGTTTTGTGTAATAAATATATAACGGCATGAAACAACATTTTTTGGGTTTTCGATTTTCCATATAGTGCATAGTTTTTTTTTCTGTTGTCTACATATCTACCTTTCATGCGAAGTAATCGCAAGGTTACAACTAGTAGGATGCTATGACAGTGCAGCACAGCTGCAACACGTGCTTGTATTGGAGTAAGAAGGTGGCGCGAAAGATGCCGCCAATCGCGAACTAAAAGGAGGGGGATCCATACAATGTTTGTTTCCAAGCGGAGTAAAGCAAGGGCGAACGGGGCTTAGAGCGAAGTGGCCGCAGTTCGGCTTGTGGGCGCTTGTGTCGAGGGGCCCGCCCGCTCATCCGCAGGGCCGGCGGAGGGGGGTGCGGGGGCGGCCGGGCGGAAAAATTGGCGCGCGGCGGATGCGTAGGGCGGGCGGGCCGACGCGGCGGCGCGCCGCTTCCGACTGAGTTCCTTGGGCGCCGGGCCGGCGCACGGCGGCGCGGGCGCGCGCGCGTTCGAGGTGGGCGGCGAGACGCGGCGGCGCGCGACGGAAGACGCGCGCGCCACCCACAGCCGAGTGGCGGGGGGGGGAGGGGGCGTCACGCAGCGGGGAATCAGCGCGCTCCCGTTAAGCGCCCTACCGCCAGCTGTGGCGGCGGTGGCGGTGGCGGTGACAGCGACGGAGGCGGGGACGGTGGCAGTAGCAGTTGTGGCGGGGGTGGGAGTAGATGAGTGCGTGGATAGCAAGAGGGAGACGGGCACGAGCAGCGGAGAGCGCCAGGCAACGGCAGGCGAAGGGGAGCGGGGGCTGACGGGTGAACGGGACGGGGCCTGGGTGGCATTAGCCGCAGCGGGGAGAGCGGGGCCGGGGCCGGGGGCGGCGGCGGCGGCGGCGGCGGCGGCTCACTTTGTGAGCCCCCCGCGCCTTCCCGTTCATCGGCCAGCACACAGCTACGCATCCGAGTTATTCCGTTGGGGCTGGCGCGATGAAGTGCAAAGTCAGAGCGGCCGGGCAGCGAACGGTCTCGTGCACCCGCGCCTGTACCTGTGCCTTCGCCCGCAGAGCAGCCAGGAGGGATGGGGCGGCCGGGGAGGGGGAGGGGGGAGAGGCGCCGCGCCTCATTACGAGCAGTGCGCAGCAGGCGGCCGCGGACTGGTTGACTCCGCTGCTTCCGCGTCTTACCGATCCAGCCAGACTGCGCTGGTAGAGCGAAAAAATATTCTTTGCGGAATATTTTAACGACTGTTATCTTGTTTATTTTATAGTAATCGTTTCTGACCTTAACAAGCACACTCAGTATTTTTTATAATAATTTATTTCTAGTTATACAATTATGACGTTTCAACCCTATTTGGGGTCTTTTTCAAAAGAAATCTAGTGTCCAAGTTTGTTGACACCACATCATATACAATTAGCATTTTGATAAAAAATCTCATTGGTATAAAAAACTGGTTAACTTGTAAACTTTATCTGGTCAACTGGTATTTTTTTAATCAAAATGCTAATTGTTTACGATGAGGTGTCAACAAACCAGTTCACTAGATTTTTTGAAAAAGACCTCAAACAGGGTCGAAACGTCATGATTGTAAAACAAAAAATTAATTGTTATAAAAATACTGTGTCTGTTTATCAAGCTCAAGAAACCATTACAATAAAATAAATATTCGTTGGCCTTTAGTCTTGGATCTGCTTAACAAGAATTGAAGAAATGGGACTGGTGTAGCCTCCGTACCATAAGAAACAGGTGTCCTCTATTTTTACTGGCACTGATTCAAAGTTACACTAGTGTGGCTAAGTTTTGGTCCTTTTACTGTTAAAAATAAAATGATTAGAACATTTTTCGCGAACCCAAGTATTTAAAATAATGGTTAAACCTCATATTTCACTTTATGAACTGCTTACTATTCTAATAACATACTATTACCACGACGGACATCTTCTGGAAATGCTGATTGTTAATATCATGTCTCACTCTTTCACATTCAACTTATAATTATTTTACTCTATCGTTGGGAAACAAGAACGATGACAATTGATTAATTGTCTCAGTATTTGGTTTGCAAACATTGCTTGACATTGGTCAACAGCATGTTCTTTAATGGAGCTGTATCAATAATGACTATCCTTTTAAAATGAGCTTAAGCTATCTAATAAGAGGATTATAGAATGAGAGTAGAATACGCTAATGAAACAAGATTTGTCCAGTGACTTTACGTCAGCTACAGTTTTGGAGAAACGTGAACTGGACTCTGTATTTTTCTAACTGTATTTTCGGTCACTTACACGTTAAAGTAATTCACGAAAAAAAAAGGGAAATGGCCAAACGGAAGATCTTGAAAATTTCGATTTTCTGGAGGTGAACAAACTTAAAGCTGTGAATTCATTATTTGAAAAAGCATTATTTGCAGAGCTTTGTATTTAGGACAAAGCCACTTCCACGTAAAACACAATAAATGCGTAAGAAAAAGATCATACAGCTTAGGGAAAAGAAATGTCTCATGCTTTTTTAATAAGCCTCCGTGATTTCGAAGTTCATACTCTTCCCTTGTGAGCAGTAAAAAAAAAAAAAAAAATTACATAATTTACTTTCTCTATATTGTTGAATGGAAAATCATATAAATGCAACGTATTTGATGAAAACATAAAGTAAATACTATCTGAACGCGCACTTTGTTTACAAACCGAGATCAAGTAGCGGCGAGAAAAAATAAAAATCTATTGTTGGCGCTCCATGGCGTCATATCCAATCCGCATTGACGATGAAGGATGACAGCAAGGCACAATGCTCCGCAGCAAACAAAGCGCAGAATGCCGTAAATAGTCCGACGGCTGCGCGCGACGGCGGACGCAAGCGACGAGGCGTGGAGGGGACATGGAGGGGGTCCGGGGGGGGGGGGAAGCTGGCGCGGCGCTTCCGCTATTTCTCGGAAGGCTGCGCCAGCTTAAGTGTCCTGCGTACGGCTTTAGGAGCCACTGGGGAATTTCGCCGCGCGATTACCGCCCACCCCGTTTTAGTGATAACGTCTTTACTGCCCCCTCCCCTTCAACGAATGGTCACGATAGGTCTGTGAGACCGAATTGCAAAACTTAATTTAGGGTTAAAATTTTGAAATTTAGAGTGAATGTTAACTTTTGTTTTTTTTAATTTTTATAATTTATAAAATTATTTTTCTATACTATTTGTAATTTATTATACTATGAGGAACGACATTAATTAGACATTAGCACATTTAAATTTAATTTTATTTATTTATAGGAAAAATGTGTAACATATAGGGGAGACGTTCTGCACTACATTTAATTTTTTTAAAATATCAATAATATAATGTTGCACACTATGCTTAAGGAAACGTGAAAACTCCATTTTCACACGATAAAAAAAATGAAATCATCGTTAAATTGTCGTTAAAATATTTTAGCCCCTGGTGACGTTGTGGCTCTGAAACCCGCGACACATTTTGCACAAATATTTTTAAACAAAGAATATAAGGTAAACAATGAAAGACATGAAGGTTGCAATTTAGAAACTTTGATAGACACCTTGTAGATAAAACCAAAAGATGAAATTATTTCCTGTTGAAATATGAACTAACAGGTGGCGATGGGTCTAACAACCCTAGCAACTTCCCTGAAGGGCTAGAAATGTTATTAAATGTAAAGTAGCATTTCGGAAACGAAACGCTTATCCGAAGCAGACTTTGCTAGTTGCACGAAACTGTGGCACAGAAGCGTGAAATACGTGCATCGTATTTCAGAGAGAGACTGATGCTTTGAACTGCAGTAAGTTCATTACTTTTCCGCTACCAGCAAGCCCTATCCTTACTGAGAGGTACGCCAACGTGCCCATAACATTACCTTTGTGTGAAGTGTCCTTTAATTTTATTTAACTCAGCGTTTGCCTTAATACTTATAACTAAGGAGCAGATTCCTATGATTTTGTATATTTTTGTCTGTTGCATCACGGCATAGGTAAGTGAAATTTCTTGATGTATTAGAATTGGATGCTATATTGATTCATATGTAAGTACATACTTGTGCATATTTAGCAGATTTTTTCCTGTACGTGTAATTATAGGAGCATATTTGCATTCCATTAATATCTATCCCCCTGTATTTCAGAGGGCACTGTAATTTTTTGTCTCGTCTAGTCAGTTGTCGAAGAGGAACGCCAGGTAGCATCTCCGCGTAAGCACCTCTTGGGTCCAGAATTGGGAAGGAATACGGATAGGGGTAGGGTTTAGGGCACTTGACAGGGGTTGGACTAGCCCTTGTGAAGCAGCCGAACTCGTTTTGGTGGAACAAATTTCACATGAGATTCGTCGGGAATAGAATCCGGACCTCAGTGGTGAAAGGCAAGCAACTTCGCTTTGAGCCATGAGCGAGTCATATAATTATATATATTGTAATATACCCATTTCATATACCCGTCTTGCTGCCCTCAAATTCCTGTAACCTGTTCACGAATTTCTAATCAATATATGGGCGCCAGGAAATGGTTACGAGAATGAGCTTCCAAATTATATTTACTTACATATAACTCCGTTGCTGACTCAGTCGGCGAGTTCTTTACCGAAATAATCGTGAATACTTACGATTACTTAATTCGCCCCCCATACGTGGAATCTGAAACGCAAAATTTAAATATCCTATTGGATAGCATGTGACTGCAAATGATAATCAGCTTTCATTAATAACAAATAAAGAATTTATTTATAAATTGTTGCACTGAGCCGTTGATGCACTGAGCTACCGCTCCCGGTTCAAAGTATTATTGAAATTCTCATAATTACATGTGTAAAATTATTAACGTATTTCTACAATTATCATAATATACAATACGACTTTTTCCGAAATAAATGCGGATATCCTAAAACTGCAGGACTTCTTTTTTAATAACGTATCTTTAACTTAGTGAAATTCCAAATAAAAAATAAAACAAACTAACTCCTTTGCGTAAAATAAGGACTAACTCGTTTCTAGGGAGCACAACCAGCAAAAGAGCGAGGAAGGTCCAAGGTCGATTGAAATGAGCAAACACACTCAAGGATTAAAGGTCCGTAACTGGTTCCTGTCGGAAGAACAGCAAATATGTACCGACGAGCATTGTTTGAGGATAAATTTACGGCCGCTGTCTAGCAGCAAACATACGAGATCGAAAAGCAGTCGCGTCGCCGATCAGCTGCAATATTCTACTGCACGAAAAATTACGCTGTCATTCGTTCTACTAATAAGAAAAAAATTCAACCCAGGAAGAGTGGAATTTTCTAAGACTCAATCAAATTAATTCAGTCATAATTGTAATAATTCAGTCATATTGAAGAGTAATAATTCTGTCATATTCAGTGAATATGATTCAATTCTCATTTATTCGTAGCATTCATAGATACTACTTACGAAAAAGCAGAAACTACAAAGGGGTTAGTTATTCAAATTACTGTTCTCCATGTTGTCACGCGGGAAGACGATTCCTTCACGAAGGTCACTATGAGGGATAGTAGCCAAAATATATAGCTGATTTGCGGTTGCAAATAGTTTTTATTGCACTGGAGGGAATATTTCTTATCGAATCTTGACAAAAATGCTCATTTACATCTGTAATCAGAATTCAACTTGTACTCTGTGGGGTAAGGCAGGGATCCCAGAATTTAAGAAAACGTGCACAGAATACTCTTCTCCCCATAGTCCGTCACACACTTTTCCAGGAAACTTTCTACAATGACAACGAGTAAGTAAACTGAATATATTCACATTAGCCGATATGGGGAATTATTTCGCACGAGAACAGCTGTAATATGGTGTGTGTGATTCATCGGTTACTTCTTAGTCCAGTCGACACGTATATTTTACTTGCAAAAATTTCATACAAACTTTTTCTTTATTTACCCATGCACTAGTTAAAACACCAAGTTTTCGACCTCTCAGACCCTGTGTTATCGCAGAGAGACCCGAAGAAACTATACATCTGGTGGTATTTTTCATTTTTTCTCTATAACATTTTAATGTGAAGTCCTGTAAAAGGTTTAAATCAGTTCTTAAAAGGACAATATTCCTTACAACTTCCTTCTGAAACATTTTAAGTTCTTTGGTCAATTTAAAACACCAATAATAATGTCTGAAGTGATAAAATTATGGGAGTAGAAGTTTCATGACAATTATAGACAATCAAAAACGACCGCAAAAATCTCAGTACAAAAGAAATTTACTATTTTTTATTTCATAAAGACATAGCACAACGATTCGTGATTCCATCACTAGGACGCCCAGACCTGGCTTAATGTAACTACATCTTCAGAGAGACGTTTAAAATGATGAAACAAATGAGAAGAATGATAAATAAATTACACTATATTCTACGCTAATTCTACATAGTGATTTATTGATGATTCCGGACACGCCAGCTACCGAGGCCATTAGTCCCGTTAGTGTAGTACATGTTTTTCATCGGAAGGTGACGGTGATCTTCCCCCACTAGATGGCGAGATCCTGTGCCGACCTACCGTCGAGTAGCGGGGTTTCTCCCAACCAGGTATCTCCCACCAGCGGGGCACCGCCCCGGCGGGGACAAGTTCGAAGTCCCCGACCGACCGGTCTCCCGACATGTGTGGTAGTGTAGTGCATGTTAGTGTAAGTGTGAGTGTGTAAGGGTTCGACCTCGCTCACAAGCTAGTGTCGAAAATCCTGCCAACGTCGGGAGGCGAACCTTGGACCTTCCGGCCAGAGGAGCTGCAGTGACTTCAGTTGATGCACTGAGCCACCGCTCCCGGTAATAGTACGTGGTGATTTCTCCTTTATCAAAGCAAAAACTAGCACGATTCCAAAGGAGATTCTTGATTAATATCTCGTTTATATCGTTTTTACAATCTCGGTTATTTTCGGAGTCTTGGTCATAGGTCCTCATAGTAAGAGGGACGGCCATCTTGAAGATCCATGTGGTTCGTATCATTGTGCTTAAGCCTTACCAGTGCCGGGCGTCCCCTTGGCTCCACCCCGTTAGACGTGCCGGTGCGTGACGCGGCGTGGCGTGGCGCAGCGCGGCGTGGCGTGGCGTGGCGTGGCGTGGCGTGGCGTGGCGTAGTGCGGCGTGGCGCGGCGCAGGAAGAGGCGAAGGGCCCTCGGCGGAGAATGGCTGGCAGCTGGCCTTGACAGTTGAGGACTCATCGGCGTCGAGTACGGCGCTGCGAAGCGGCAGGTGGGCCCAGGAATCGACGGGCTGCTGCAGGTGAAGTGAAAAGCTGCCGTAGAAAAATCAGGGGCTCGGGTTCCCGTGTCCACTGGGCCGGATTTACCTACAAGCAAAATAAACAGTTGCTCAAGGGTCCTCGTTCGTGGAGGTTCCTGTACCACGAAAAAAATCATAAAATTAGATTGTATCAGTAAAATAATTGCTAATCCAAAAGTCTACTGTCCCCAAACTTTGTATTAAAAATTATTTATACTAAAAATGTATTTGTAAACAAGATACTCAACATATAAGTAAATAAAACTAATGGCGCTACAACAGAACATACTCTCTTCCGTGATTTGTAAGACTACGGAATGTTACACGAATACTGCAACATGAAGTTGCACAAAAAAAATCAGGATTTCCTTCCTCTACCTCGAATTCTCACTTTTAGGTTTAGTAAGCTATTCACGTTATCCGTACACCAACAGCCTCACAGGTAAGCGCAACCTTGCCGACGCTTTAAAAACGAAGTTGAACATATGCATTCGCAATTGTCAAATATTGAGAGATTTTCAAAGCTATCATCTCTAGATTTAATTTGGGCGGAGGAGACCTGTAGCATCATTTTTAAACGTCCTTTGCTCAATCAGTGTGAAACAAATTTGGAGCCATTTATGAGACAAAAGTTGTAAATTACCTTGACTCCAAGTAAAAATTAAACGAAAAATTCCTCGCATGATTTGTAACGGTTACGCATTACTACTATCTGAACCACCAAAAAAAGTCTTCCCTACGGTAGTACACGAACTCATGACCTTGGGGCCAACACTCCCATGCCATTCGCGTAAGCCTTACACTGCCAGTACCACAGCAATATTCGACCTTCATTACTCTAAAAAATTAATATTTACATTTGCAATTTTCAAAAATTCAGAAATATTCACTTACATTATTTAAAGTTCTTTTTTTAATGAACAGATTTAATTAAATCTGTCAACGAAAATAATCTCTATCAACAATATTGTATTTTGCAATGTTAATTTTTATTTTCAGTTTTCGAAAATACAAAGAGTTTGCAGAAAATTCGACCTGCAAACATTTGGAGCCGTTTTCGAGAAAATAATTGTTTAAACGTTGTCTATATTTCAGGCACACTAACGTAAAAACTATTCATGTTTTCAAAAACGTGTACATGACCAAATTTCGAGATGTTTTTGAAGAAGTCATTAAGGAAAAAATCACTCTTGAAAGTTTGTAGTTGCAGAAAGACGCCGAAAAAAATTCTCTTTTGAAATTTTTGAAAAATCCGGGATTTCAACGAAAATTAGTCCCTCGACATTTTTATAGCTCTTTACGATATTCAAGAACAAAATTGAATCCAAACCATTTGGAGACAATAATGAGAAAATTTAGAAAAATAAATTTTCAAGTTACAAAGCGACACTTAACTTAATTACCAAGGTTCCGTCAATTGTAATTGATGTACCTTATTTTTTGTAAAAGGTTATAATAAATTGGTGTGCTGCTGCTCCTTTATTTTTGTAAAACTTCCCATAAAATCATTTTTGGAAGGTCGAGTTCATTTCTACGTGATGTATTTCGAAATCATTATGTGATTTTAGATCCAAATATTGACTTCGGAGTATTTTCGGAAGGAAACCTTAATTTTTGTAGCGGAAAATCGGTCGTTATTGATAAGAGAATCCTAAGTGGCGATGCATTCAAAATTGGGTGTTGCAACCAATATTTCTTTTTCTCTCTGGACATTTTGGTCAATTTCTTAAAGGCTCCCCTGAAAAATAAAAACCTTTGAGATATGACTATTGCTTATTTTTTGTGATATATTTTGCCCGTAAGTGAAGATAAGAGTTTCAATGATTTAAGCATGCACGTAAGAGCGTTGTAATCGACAATTTGTGAAGTGAAGATTTTGTGCAACAATGATTTATAAATTTCTCCCTCGTTATTGTAAAATATAATAATCATGTGGGCACGTCTAATATCGGCAAAATATTCTAACAATATATATTAAACTGTAATAGCGTTGTATGCATGAAGAAAAATTGCGAGCATTAGGCCTGTTGTGTTGTCATTTCTGACCAAATGCACGCAAATTGTAGTAAAAAGAGAAGGAGAAATACGGCTGAATAGAAACAATATCCGGAAATGATTTAGTGATTAACGTGTAAGGTAGTACATTAGCGCCAGAATCATTCGAAGTCTTGCGATATCGGAACCAAATGAAGTAACATAAAAATTACGTTGTAAGTAAACATTTATTTTATTTTTTTACTGATACGTTATAGCTTGTTACTGCCTTCGATACGGAGCTCGATATACACTGCATAACTTACCAGGATCGAAAGGGTGGTGGTTAGTAGGGAAGTATGAAAACAACTGCTACAGATTCTCTTATGGAATGAATTGAGAAAGAATTATGAAAGGGAATTATGGGAGGGAAATATGGAAAGACAAACCGAGACAAGATACCATCTAGTTAATTAGTATATAAGTAAATCTGAATCAATAAAAATATGTAATAGTAAAATTATGTAAGTACCATGGGCGTTAACTGGCTCTAATGATTTCGGGCGACAAAAAGCGACATTTGGTCGATCATTACACCCTTATTACACCCTTGGAGCATAAATAACTATTGTTTATTAGGTATTATTTAGCTTAGTGAAACATTCAATGGTTATTAAAAGAAACACGGGGACAGAATATCCAACGCTTAATGAAAGAATTTTCAAATATACGTGCAGCATGTACAACATATCTTCCATCAAACCATCTTTAGGTAAACAAGATAGAAAGTGACATTGAGTACGCTTGCATGGGTTTCAGAGAGGAGAGGTTTCCCCTCCATTACTCTCCTCTATTTCTTTCTCGCTTGCGCTCTATTACAGCTCTGTTACAGTGGAGGAAATAACAAAGCAGACTGAGGCGTCCCCTTCCTTACCTAAGACGCCCAGTAAAAAATAATAACTGATCTCCAAATTCACTGCGGCTGTTTAGTCTGCTCGCTCAGTATTGCTGCGCCTTCAAGAGCATTCGGCATTCGCACTGTATGTTTTATGGTGTAGGCCTGTGTTGTTTACCGTGTTTTCGTAGTAAAGATGGGTACTAATGAACTTTGCTGAGAAAAATACACGGATTTAGAAAAAATATTGTGAATTTTTTCTCAGGTTCATAGTCTAGCAGGCCCTTCAGAAATGCGCTAGAAATAGTTTACAGAGTTCATGAATATTTTTAAAACCAAAATATTAGGTGTAAGTTATAACAAGTGAAGATACTATTATATCTCGACTACACCATAAAAACATTTATTCGTGAGGGGAAACAATATTCAACTGAAGGCAATCTGATATTTTCCACTCCAATGGGAAAGAAATAAGAAAAAAATTGTAATCGTTACTTTCGCGAATTAGACAAATTAGACAAAATATTCACGTTTACACTGTAAAAAAATGCACAAACTGATAATATTATGGATATGGAAATAGATGAAATCATTACATCACTCCTCTGATGAAGTCAATGACGATAGCAGCGACAGTGAAGAACAACGAGCCCTCCGCTCCATCTACCTATCACATCAGTTCGCAGGGTGGCCATAACAAGCTACAGACTCCTCCCTTGGCGCAGTGAGCTATTACACACAATGTAAACTCCACCCCCGAAAGGTGTTTTCTAACTTGTTGAGCTATAAAGAGAATTCCTTCCACATCAATATAGAGGATGCTCTAAAAGTTTATCAGCTCTTCACTTTTATGTTAGGTTTATGTGAGAAAAATTTTTTGAATGTTACGAATGTTAATTTTAAATCAAAACATATGTTGTTTATGAAAAAGTACATGTCTATAATGATTATATCGTAATATTGGAGAAATCTATCTTGTACGTTTTGTGTGTTAAGGTTTGAAATTAGTTGGCAAACAAGAAATACAATATTTGAAAAATGTATTTGGTTTTTTATTTATTAATAATGAAAAATCGTATATTGTTGTAAATACAACGTTATTACATGGAATAATTCGACATTCTTACATTGCATCAGGAATGCCTTGCTGGAAAATGACTTATTGCTGGAAGGAAATCAAATGCTACCCCTAGAAATTTAACTATCACACTCCAATGTCATTTTCGTACCCAGAAACATTAACTAGTGTGTCAACATGTTTCGCCTTCTAAATAAGTTTATGTAAATTCTAAAGAACTGTTGTTATGGCCCATACTTCAATAGTGAACAAAAGAGAAGCAAACTAAAAAAAATATCTGAATTGATCAATTAATAATACGCTAATAAAATTCGGGTAAAAATAACGAAACAAATAAACATGAACTTATGAAGACCACAACTTCCACTATATTTCTTGTTTCGATTTTCCTTCCTGCTAAGAGTGAAAGAGACGTATCAACCAGAATTCACTGCAGAACCTTATTTTCCAGTTTTCATTTTCAAATGTATTTATTCTCAGATGTTATGACGTTTAACATTGTTTTATTCCAAAGCATAAATACGAGTATATACTACGTGGCATCGCAAAACTTTCTAAACAAACACAAATTTTGTTCCGTTACTTTTTCACTAAAATATCTCATTATTGCGGAAATTACAAGTCGTTCCGAACTGGTACAAAATAACTTGATCATTGTTGCTTCCATGTTGTTGTTTTCGGACTGAAACACTGAGGGTTTATGGCTTTTGTACGAGAAGTTTTGTATGAAGATTTATGGCTTTTATCGTAGAATTGTTTACTCCTGGTGCACATGCAGCGTGTGCCATGAGCCTGTCCCTACCCGCTCACAGATTGCACTCTCGCGGTTTCACCCCGAACGCGTTACGTTCGCACGGAGTTGATTGGCGCCGCTCATCGCAAGCTAGAGTGGATTGTCGCGTGCGCGCAGGCGAGGGCGATTGGGGCATCGAACCCGCGTCCCCGGAGTGCTGCGCGCGGGGGTCTCAAGCGGTGGCGCCGCGTTGTGCGCAGCGCGCAGCTGGGTGCAAGGGGGGGGGGAGGCAGTCGGGCGCAGCGAGCCTTCTCGCTAGAGTGCTGCAAAGTTCCCGTTATGCTCGCCCTCCTCTCGCGGTCAGGAACCACACTCCGGCGAGATTCCTTCGATAATCGGTGCGCCGCGCGCCGCACATGACGCCGACGAGCTGTATTGCTTCGCGCCAAATTAGCTCAACGCTGGAACATTTCACGGCCCGAGCCGTTTCTCCCATTCACGATCGCCCCTCATCCAAGAACTCTTTCGTCAGCTATTTTAATTTACAATCACCTACGTTTTATGGAACGGAAACTTTCTAGACGTATAACTGAATGTGATTTCGAAATCGCAGTCAGTGGCAATGATTCAGTCATTAATATTCAAATGTCAAAACACATTAAACATCTTGCAAAGAGGCACACATGGGCTGTAAGGGCTCACAAGAGAAACCAAAAGATCTTTCAAAAGATCTGGGACAGGATATGAGTAATAATTGAAAAGACGACATTTCATGGTTGCGAGTAGATCAATGGGAAACCGATATGACTAAATATTTTTTCAATGTTTTATGATGCAAAGTTGTTTGTAAGCTAAAGGAAATGAAATGAATAAACTTGGTAGTTTCCGCCCGTTTTACTACACAATAATGGAAATCAAATGGTTTCCAATTAAGAAGTAGTAAGATCACGCATTTGCAGTCATTAGTATGCGGGGTTGTGGTGCTTGAACAGATGCGAGACTTCTATGGAGCTGCTGAGTTTGTGAGGTTATACTATAATATTGGATCTGTTTACATGGTTGATATTCATTCTAGTATCTGGAGGTGGGACGTTTATCACCCAAGAAACGTTGACATAAAATAAAACAATTTAACATCCTGGTGTAGTAATTGACTTGCCCGCAATGACTCTAAATTCAATTTATATTATTATTATTATTATTATTATTATTATTATTATTATTATTATTATTATTATTATTATTAAGCCTTGAACTTGGAGTACTGCAGGTTTAACCTGCTTAGGATTAAGAGAATGCTAGGAATCCTTTTCATTTAACATTCTCCGGTTACTACTCACTTCCATGGCCCTCTGTACAGTGTAACGGGTATTTCTAGATGGTCTTATTATGCCATTGGAAGCGAAGCCATTGAAGATGGTGTGGCAAGCGTCATGCTTCAACCGGATACCTTTTAACCAATATTTACTGTAAAAAAGCCAGGAAATACTGGTACTCATTTGGAAAGAAGGAAAGCTGAGTGGACCTTAGGACCGCACCGAATAGGCCATTACCGGACCCTAGCTATGCTGGGATTTGAACGCGGGTCCCTTGGGTCAGCAATTGTTGTTGTTGTTATTATTATTATTATTATTATTATTATTATTATTATTATTATTATTATTATTTATGTTTACACATTGCTGGTTCACAGGAAGACCTGGTTCTTAAATAACAACGGGCTTGTTGACAAGTGCGGTATTGCCTATTTATTTCTTCTTCTTATCTTCAGGTATTTAGGCATGATGCCTGTTACGCCGCTTAGTACTGGTCCTTCCAACGCATTCTTGGACGTCCTATGTTTCTCTTTCCTCTTGATTGATAATTTGCCATTTGTTTAGGAATGCGGTCGTTGTTCATTCGCAACAGATGTTCTTGCCAAGAGTGTCTGTAGTTAGTGACTTTCTCTATGAGACATTCTACATTTAGCTCATTTCGGATTTTTGTGTTCCTTTGTCTATCTAGGAGACTATATCCCGCTACCGCTCTAAGAAATCTCATTTCTGCTGCTTGCAGTCTTGAGATATCTTTTTTTGTCATTGTCCACACTTCACTCCCATATAAGCAAGTTGGTATTGACATAACTTTATAAAATTTGATGAGAGTGTCTCTTCTCACTGTTGATTGATTTTTTCATGTTTCCGGGCGCGTCAACTACTTCGGTCATTAGTCCCGTTAGTGTAGTGCATGTTTCCCCCCGCTGGATGGCGAGATCCGGCGCCGACCTACCGTCGGCTAGTGGGGTTTCCCCCTAACCTGGACTCTCCCACCGACCGGTCTCCCGAAATATGTGGTAGTGTAGTGCATGTTAGTGTAACTGTGTGTGTGTGTAAGGGGAGAGGATAGGACAAGGAATGGGAAGGACAGATCGCACGCGGTCCGTGGCCCGTTTGGTAGGGTACTGCTCCGGCATTCGCCTGGTGTTGATCGGAGAAACCACGGAAAACTACCGATCAGAGCAGCCGGCCGCTAGAATTCTCCTCCAGACAGCAGCTGAATTCGACCTAGCTGAAAAGCTAGTGTCGAAAATCCTGCCGCCGTCAGGACTCGAACCTAGGACCTGCCGGTTAGAATCGCTGCAGTGACATCAGTTGCACTGAGCTACCGCTACCGGTCTCACTTTTGAACTGAGTGTTCTTCTTATGGTACCATTCATTTGATTGAATCGTTCTATTTTCTTATTTATGTCGATTTCGCCGTAAAATGATATGTCTGCTCCCAGGAATGTGAAGTGCTGTATCTGTTCTACAGTTTTATTATTTACTACAATTTTTGAGCGTACCGGGTATCGTCCTTGGAATGCCATCACTTTCGTTTTGGTGTCCGATATTTCCAGATTATATTCTGACATTATCCGCTGCAGTTCATGAGTTGTTTTTTGTAATATATCTTCACCTTCTGCTATTATTGCTTGGTCATCTGCAAAAAGTATTGTCCATAATTTTGTTCTCGTTAAGTCTAAACTATAAAATTTTAATCTGGTCTTCCACTCGCGAAGAGCTTCGTCTATGTAGATATCAAAGAGAATCGGTGAAAGACTGCATCCTTGTAGTAAGCCTTGGTCCACTTTCGCTTTTCGATCTGGTTTCCAAGTAATACATATTTCGGATTCATTATACATACTTTCAATTACAAGAATCAGATGTTCAGGGATTCCTTTCTTTCTTAGTACTTCGAAGAGGGTATGCCTGGCTACAGTGTCAAAAGCTTTCTTGTAATCTACAAACAAGATGTGGGTTTCTTTGTTATATTCTCTGTTTCTCTAGAATTTGTTTTAAGAGAAATATATTGTCTATGCAAGACCTTCCTTGGCGAAAGCCACTTTGCTCTTCCATCAGCATTGTTTCTGCAACTTTCCTTAATCTAGAGGTCACAATTTTTGAGTATACCTTATACACAACGTTTAGGAGACTTATACCTCTGTAGTTGTCACATATTGTTCGGTCTCCCTTTTTAAAAATAGGCAGAATTACAGCAAGTTTCCAATCAGTTGGTATTTTTCTTCTATTCCAGCATAGGTTGAAGAAGTGGAGATGGTTTGTTTTAAATTCTTTAGTTGCACATTTAAGCATTTCTGCCTTAATGCCATCACTACCACTAGCTTTCCTATTTTTCATTTTAGCTAATGCCTCTTCCAGTTCCTCAAATTCTATCTGGTCTACGCTGTCTTCAATAAGGTTTTCATTTTTGTCTACCTTCTCATTCTTATCACTCGCATTCTTATTTGTCCATAAGTTCTTATGATAAGAGAGCTATTCATCTGACTTAATTACCTGTATATCTGCTACATCCTTCTCTTGTCTATTAAGGTGCCTCATAATTTTATAGGCGGATTTCTGCCGTCCATGTATGTCATTTTCAATATCAGCTATATATTTATCCCAAGATTCCTGTTGGGCTTTTCTTGTTAGATACCTGACGTGGTTGGAAATTGTGGTATATTCCTTCTTAGTTTGTGGAGATTTATTGGATAAATATCTCAGGTATAATTTCTTTTTCTCATTAACAGCTTCTTCAATTTCTTCATTCCATATTTTAAGCCCTTTCTTCTTCGATCTCTTTGAAGTAAAACCTAATGTTTCATATGCTGTTGCTTCCATTATAGTTTTCAAATTCCTCCTCTCTTCTTCCACGTCATTACTAATTTCATATGTTTTGTTATGTTGCTCCAGACGTTGTTGGTATAGCAGTTTGACAGATTCTTCATTTAGTAAATATATTTTCCAAATCTTTTGGATGGGACAAGTTTGGCGATTATTGTTTTTAACCCTTCAGTAGTTTTAACTTTCCTAAGAGTGCAAAGTGATCGCTATCTATATCGTAACTCCTGTAGACTCTTACATCTGTGAAAAGTTTGCTTACTTTATCGTTTGCCATGATGTAATCAATAGCACTAATTTGACCACGTGCTGCCCATGTCATCTTATGAATACGTTTATGCTCATAAAAGGTGTTCATTATTTTCATATTATTAAAACATGCAAAATCTCTTAGCTTACGTCCATTTTTATTCAGGGCATCTTCGTTATTGGGGCCAATTATCTTATCAATAGATACATTCCCAATTCTGGCATTGAGATCTCCAGATATGACAATATAATCATTTTTATAAACCATTATCATATCCTTTTCGTTGCCTTGTCGTATATGGGGCGTCCGGTTGTACTTGTTGCGATCTGTGAGAAATTTTAATTTTTGCCTGATAGGGTTTCTAGCCCATATGCAGGTTAGTTTGGTGATGGGTATGTCATCTCACTGCCTCCAAACTTGCAGGGCAATTTTTCGGGTTGCTCACCCTAGGTGCATCGCCTTCACTACGGCTTTGAGTTGCATCTACCCAGAACATCTTCGCCATCTTTTCACGCTAACGATGTTTTTGCATGATTCTTCTAGAGATTTCTTCTTGAAGTGCTCTTCTTGGCGTTTAGGTCCTCTTCTGGAGTACTTCTTCGTCTCACACCTATCCTTTGACCTGTCCGGCAAGGGAGGCCCTACCAGTAGTTACGCTACCGCCGGCATAGCTCTCGGGGTCATGGGGGTACTCAAGCTCCTCCACCAACGACAAGGTCCTGTACTCCCTAGGCGGAGTGCTATTTATTTAAGAACCTGAATTTAGAAAGTTCCGGGCAATGCGGCAAGTATATAAGATAACAGACTTCTGTAATAATTTTAAAAGCCTTCGAGGAATATCAAGTTTTTAAGGTTTATTATTATTATTATTATTATTATTATTATTATTATTATTATTACTATTATTATTATTATTATTATTATTATTATTATTATTATTATTATCACTATCACAATTTAACTTGTTTCCACACGTGCATCTCGGTTACCATGAACAAGAGATACACGTTCCAACTGTCATAATCAGCACTGGATCAACCATCAATGTTCAGAAACTTCCTCACAATGTTACATGTGTCCAGTATTACAATATTTTGCATCTGGATGTATAACCCCTTCTTCAGGTGCAGTTCAGCTAGGGATTCATGTAGGAACTTAGGAATTTCACCAGTGGCGCCTAGAATTATTGGTACAATCGTTACCATTTCCACATCGCTCCACATTTCCTTTATCTCGTTTGCCAGAGATTGATATTTTAGATTTTTTCACTTCTTTTTTTCCCTTTCTTTATTATTATTATTATTATTATTATTATTATTATTATTATCTCCCTTAGCAACTTGCAATGGAATCAATTATTCCATTCAGGGCACCATTTAAGGAATAAACACGGTCACTGAGGAGAGTGACTTCACTCTGTCCCCCAAATCCGATATTGGGAACTCAAAAATGTGCAAACTTTATGACTGTTGGTTTCTGTCCGTAATTCCAAATTCGTTGTGATAATCCCAGTTTCTTTGTATCTACACCTTCAGCCAAAATAACGAGAACGTTGTCAAATTCTAGTTTCCAGTGTTTAACTTCTAAGAAAATTCTTCGTCTTTGCAATTTTTAGCCGTTTTCTTGGGGTACGTTTTTTAAGATTGTATGGTGAAGCCACACAATATTAATAGCAGCAAGCTTGGCTTCTTTCATATTTTTATCAGTTAAGACTATGTCTTGTGTACTGAAGGTCACAGTTTTAGGCCTTCTTAGGGGCCTCTCCCACTGAATAGTCAGATTCTCTCCTTCCAGTATAGGTGCTGGGTTGTATTTAAAATATGATGGAGCTCTACTATTCAACATTCCATGGTTGATAGGCAGTTGTCAATGAACTATCTCGTGTCTTCCCAAGTACATGCATTGTAGTCAAGTGCAGTACATCCGGCCATTTCAATTGTTTCACCACTAATGCCACATTTCCCGCACTTATCTACCTCAGACATGCTCATGCTATTTTTTCATAATTTCTGGTTCGGCGTACTACCTCGGTTTCTGAATAGAGATACCAATCTGACCAGTCATTGCAGTAAGGATGGTATTTCAATATGAGATTCCGTGGACAGCTTTAGGAAATTTGTGGTGCAGTGTCATTTGTTACCAATCCTTCATATCTTAGATTGTCGTGTTTCTTGCTGCCATTGTCGTTCCTGCTGCGGTTGCCTTGGCAGAATGTGCTGACATGCTTGTCAGCTCTATTTTTTCGGCTAATTTGAGAGGGACAGAGAGAGAGAGAAAGAGAGAGAAAGAAAGAGAGAGAAAGAGAGAGAGAGAGAAAGAAAGAGAGAGAGAAAGAAAGAGAGAGAGAACAAAATCTGTGTTTGTTCTCTCTATCCCTCTATCTCTATGTCTATCACTATCTCTCTGTCTATCACTCTATCTCTCTCTATCACCATATCTCTCTCTATCACTCTATATCTATCACTCTCTTTCACTCTCTATCTTTCGGTGTCTGTATCTCATTCTCTCTCCTTTTCTCCTCGCTTTCTCTCTGTTTCTCTCTCTCTCTCTCTCTCTCTCTCTCTCTCTCTCTCTCTCTCTCTTTCTCTCGCTGGGATGAGAGAACGAAGCACAGTCCAAGTTCGCACTGTTTTGTTGCGACTGGCTCGGATTAGAGAGACAGTGTAACACCAACTCCCGTTGACAGCCGTTTATTCCAAAGTGAAGAGTACGGAAAGATCTGGTTACCGAAAGATCTGGTTATCTTTAATTATTGTTTGAAGTGAACAGAATGAGCGCGTAATTAGAAAATGTCCAGCCCCGTAGACGTGGGTATCCGCGGCCGGGGTCAGTATCTCCTTGGCTGTCCGGGCATTTCGCCCTGTCGAAGGTCGCAGTACGGCGGCCGAAACATTGACATCTGAATCTAGAACGCAGTGTCTCCCGGACAGCCATGTCGGCACTTTGTGTTGGTGAGACTGTTTGTGTGCGTGCGTGCGTGCGCGTGAGAGAGAGAGAGAGAGAGAGAGAGAGAGAGTTCGTGTGTGGGGGGGCGAGTGAGGGGGAGTGTCTTGCCTGCTTGACGGTGAACCGGAAGGAGGAGGGCGCGTCGACGGGGGCGGCGTCGGCGGCGCCCGCGGGCGGCGGGAACAGCTGCTTGCCCGAGGGCGGCTCCGCGTGCAGGAAGGGGCCCTCGAGGCGCAGGCGCGCGCGCAGCGGCCGCTTGTCCCGCGCCGCGCGCCGCAGCAGCGCCGCCGTCGCGTCCGCCGCCGCCACCTCGCGCGCGTACCTGCCCACCGACCACGCCGCTTTCCTCTTGCCCTGCACGCCTTCCCTCTACTTCACGGCTCTCTTTGCTCACTGTGCCCCTCTTGCTCTCTCTATCTCCCTCTTGCTCTCCCTATCTCCCTCTTGCTCTCCCTATCCCCCTCTTGCTCTCTCTATCTCCCTCTTGCTCCTTCATCTTTTCCTGCTGCCTCTATCTTCCTCTTAGTCAACATCTCCTCTTTGCTCTCTCTGTCTTCCTCTTGCTCTCTCTCCTCTTCATATACATCTTCCCTCTTGGCTCTTCTCTCCTCACATTCTTACCTCTTATAAGCTTCTCTCCTCTTGCTCAAGCCTCCTCTTTGCTCTCCTCTATCTCCCTCTTGCTCTCTCTATCTCCTCTTGCTCTCCTCTATCTCCCTCTTGCTTCTCTCTCTCTCCACTCTTTGTCTCTCTCCCTCTTGCTCTCTCTATCTCCCTCTTGCTCTCTCTCTCTCCCTCTTGCTCTCTCTCCCTCTTGCTCTCTCTCCCTCTTGCTCTCTCTCCCTCTTGCTCTCTCTCCCTCTTGCTCTCTCTCCCTCTTGCTCGCTCTCCCTCTTGCTCGCTCTCCCTCTTGCTCGCTCTCCCTCTTGCTCGCTCTCCCTCTTGCTCGCTCTCCCTCTCCCTCTGGCTCTCTCTCTCTCTGGCTCTCTCTCTCTCTCTGGCTCTCTCTCTCTCTGGCTCTCTCTCCCCCTCTACAATATCTCTCCCCCTCTGGCTCTCTCTCCCCCTCTGGCTCTCTCTCCCCCTCTAGAAACCTCCTCTCCCCCTCTGGCTCTCTCTCCCCCTCTGGCTCTCTCCCCCTCTGGCTCTCTCTCTCCCTCTGGCTCTCTCTACCTCTGGCTCTCTCTGCCCTCTGGTTCTCTCTCTCTGACTCTCTGCCCTCTCTCTCCCCTCTGGTTCTCTCTACCCCTCTGACTCTCTCTACCCCTCTCACTCTCTCTACCCCTCTCACTCTCTCTGACTATTGATCTCTCCCTTGCTGTTTCTTTCTCCCTCTTTCTACCTCTCCTCTTTTTACTCCATATCGTTACCTCCCACTCTGTCTCTCTCTCGCTGACACCTCTTTACTGGTTTCTATTTCTCCTCACTATTTCTTCCACTGGTTACGTTTCTCTCTACTCAATAATTTACATTTCAATCCTTAAGTCTTTATCGCATGTCTATTTATTTATTCTAATTTCATTTACTGAACTGAATATATATTCAGTTTATTCCTTCGTTTGGTTTTATGCTTAATTAACTTACTGAGTACCGATTTCGTCGTGCAACTTGTTGAATTCTCTCTTCACTTTCAGGTATAATATGATGATATCTTTACACGCTCGCGAGCGTATTAACTGCAACAGATAATATCAAACAACCATTAATCGAGTTAGATAGTTACGCGGTGAAACAGGGTTGTAATGGGATTGCACAATTACTACTACAGAGGTTCTGAACTGGCAGCACCCTTTGTTCCCAAGCCGTTTCCAAATAATACATCGTTGATGGCAAATTATGTGAGTATCTTCCTGGAAGAGTGCCAATGGCGATTTTGGGAGGAAGGACTTTCATAAGCGCAACCCGTGAAGAGGGAAATTGAAGGTTGCCGTGGTAGGGACAAATTAACATTTTTACAGCTGGGTATATCAAAATCTCCAGCCTCGAAGATTCTGTTAGCTTCAAATGTTTTTGCACTTGTTTCACGACCGTTGATTAACTTTTACATGGGCTTTGCTAAAGCATTTGCTTTCTTCAATATATTATCATTCAGTCTACCGAAAAATGTTCACATTGTAATAATTAGAGACATGATATCCATGCACTATCAAATGCTAAAATAGCATGCAAACGCATTATCAAATAGCCAAATATGTACGATGCAGGGTAAAAATGGACAAAACATGCACAATCAATATTTTGTTTACTATATTTTTAGTTATATTGCCTTTTGTAAAAGTGAACAGTTAACAACTTTTCTAAATTGTCCTCTGTTCAATTCATCCTTTTGTCAGAAAAAATGTTCTTGAATGCTGAATATGATGTGTGGTGGCAGCGGAGATTTTGTGGTACTCCATGATAAACTAGCTGGGGTCAATGAGGAATCTACCACAATAGTATTAAATGTAATTTTAATAAGATTACATATAGCCAGACACGTGTTTCGGGAACACTCTTCCCATCGTCAGTGGTTCCAAGTAACACAGATTAAACACATAACATATATGTTAGTATAGCAGAAAATGATCTTTATACGTAACAAGACGTAATTGGAGCATTCTTCAAAGACGCAATTTGTGCCAATGTGAGGTGAATTTCTGCATTTTCTGTTTTTTCACCTCTATTAATGTTTTTCACATTTTGAAGAAATTTCAAGACAGGATTTGAATTTAACATTTTGTGTAATTTACCCTTCCATGGTCAGTTATCAAAGGATATTTCGGCTTTTGTGTCTTCCGTACCATATGCGACGTATCGTATGGCGTTGATAATATTCATTTCGCGATTGTTGCTCACCACACGTGTACTCGCGTTGCAAATCTATCATGTGTACGGAACACCATAGGTAGCTGTGTACTATCGGGATCTAAGAATATGTTATTTAGAAAATAGTAAGAAAGTACTTAATATGTTAGATAGAAGTATAAATATGCTGTATTTAGTTTTTAAAACGTTCAACCATGCATTATGCATGCATTTCTAAAAAATATCAAAACATGCAGTCATGCACCGGAAAAAGTATGCATTTTTAACGAAATTTTCATGAAACGTGTATTTACAAGGTTTGAAATCTCTACGAAGATTAAATAAAAATATGCATTTGGATGGAAATCATGTCTCTAGTTATTACATTGTCTTTGACTGTGGATAAAAATTCGGTGTCTCGAAAGCTACATTTGCGAAATATGTGTGGTGTTTTAAGTCTTAGTTTAATATAGTTTAATACAATACTACATTACGAAAATACAACGTTCTTATGCACTGGCGTTCTGACACAAAGGGATATCATGTGCCTGCCAAACATCAGAGTAGAATTCCGACCAACTAGAGGCTAACACGTTAATATTTTGAATGTATGTGAAATTATTTTGAAATCAAAGAGTATCCAACTGGCGCTCTCTCCGGCGTCTTGTGACTCCCAGGTATTGCACCACGCTCTTGTTTCTTGGCTATGTTACTGCATTTTTCTCTTTGGCCCTTCGCTTTAACACGGATGGACATACAGCCGATGGTGATGCAACCAAATGGGTGGGGGAACTTTTAGAGCACTGTGGAGCGTTACGCGGCGACCGAGGCAGTCCGAGGGGATACTAATATTCTGTCCTTGTTTGTCTCTAGCTGCAAACTAATTTCGTAAATTTCGCGAGTTATTTAAAGTAAACAAGTTCAGTCAATTATTGACGGTATTCAAAGCATTGTTTATGATATTTGGACAATTTCTTTTCATTTCATATTAGGTTTGTTGATTCAAAACGTAGTATATCTGATGTGTTCTTTGTGTAAAGGTGGCCGCTCTGAATGGAAGTACCTTAGTGTCTCCCAGAAGCCTGTCTGCGTGCAGCTGGCCAGCCAGCAGTTTGCGAGCGTTCTTGTGAATACGAAAGTGTGTTTTTCGTTATTTCAATATATACCAGGATCGAGAATTTTTCGAAAAAAATAATTTTATTTGCATAAAACGGGTCCCAATAATGTTTGTACAAAACTGGAAATGAAAGCTGTAACTAAGTACGCGGCAGGTAAATATACCTGACACGGGCACTACGCATAAATTATGTAATATTTCAACTCATATTTTTATTAAACTTACTTTTAATTAATTTACATGAATTGTTTACCTTTTATTATATACTAGCTGACCCGGCGAACTCTGTTCCGCCTTAACAGCCGGTCCCATCTTTTTCTCGCGTCGCACTCACTGTGAGAAACTGTACTATCCTTGTTGCACTCGTGATAATAAAACAATTGCAGATTTGTGTTTTTCTCTCAAACAAAGAAGAATTAAAAAAAACACTCTGATATTAAATAGATAATTAAAAAATCTATTACGTAGCAGAGCTTTTTTTTGGAATTGATTTTTTTTAAAGAGAGAAATACAAAGCTGTAATCATAGGGACCGGCTGTTAAAGGCAATAAATAAACAGATTTTGGAATTTATTAAGTTAAATTGTTTATTAGAAAATACAAATAAAAAATTAAGTAGATTAATCATTCATTATTGTTCCTGTATTTTGGTGCATATGTTGCACTCTTCAGTTAAGTACCTTCACGCAAAAACATGCAAAATCACGCGAAAACGTGCGAAAACGTGCGTTCTCACACAGGAACGCTGTCGAACGGGATAAACAGTATCCTATGTCAGTCTCCTGGTTCCAAGCTTTCTGCTCACCAATTTTCAGCCAAATCGGTACAGCCGTTCTTGAGTTATAAATAGTGTAACTAACACGAGGAATTTTGGAAATTACATGTTTATTATTCGATGTACCTGCAACCCCAAGTTTGTTCGGGCACTACCCACCACTGTTCTCATGGGAGTTTAGCGCACCGTTCCCCGGCGAGCGAGGATTTGTCGGCCGAGCAGAATTTTCCACGATCGCGGCACACTAATGAAATAGTCGCACTATACTTGGATCTCTCACAACGTATTCCCGTTTGCATAAACCAGCCCTGCTCGCGCCCACCCGTTCGCTGGCTAGAACCAGCAGTAGGAATAAAAAACAAAACAAAACAACAACAATGATTTTATAACATCCATTTTTTCAAGCAGAAACATCGATATTATAATATTGTTGTTTTGATTTATGTTTCCTTCAGATCGACATATTTATCTAGAAACTTAGATTTTTTTTAAAAAAATGCATTATCTAAATAAAATTTCCAATATCTATTTGTTTTGTGAATTACTTACAATCAACAGTCATTGACAACTGTTACTGTTGTCGCTCCCAAGGCGGTAGAAAACCGTTTGCTACTCGCAACCTTTCTCCGGTGTTGTTACCTTTTTTAATTATTTTGTACGTGGTCATGGCTAAACTGCAACTTAAACCTTGACTACATAGGACATTGATTAAAAAATTAAGATGACAATCAAATTTAAAGCAGAATATACTCTAAACTAATATTGACGTGTTATGTATCACATTAGAATCAGAACATTTTACCTCGAAATGTTTCATCATATTTAAAATATCAATATTTTAAATATTGATTATTTTTGTGGTTTCGGTTCTAGAATGGTTAGTGTATCTAGCTGTTGTACAAGTTTTCGGGTTGAAACTCGATCAGACCCATGGATAGTAAAGAGCGAAAAAATCTTTCTAAGCCTTTCTTCGGAGGGGAAGTAAATCCGGCTGTCCCATGATGTAGATTTACTGCATGTAAAATAACCTCAAGCCTAAAAGATGCCTCAGAGCTAAATTCAAATTCTCCTGGTTCGTTGCCCAAGTAGCCAGAGTTCGTTACCAGAGCCCATTCTTTCTCACAAGATGGTGAAAGGCGCGTAGCGAAATTCGCGTGATCAGATGGAAAAGCGGGTTTGATGGCCACAGTCTCTCCACATAAAATAAGGCATTAACTAACAAACATGTTTTCATCGATTGAATGATAGGGATTCCGGGCACATCAACTAACGAGGTCGTTATTCCCATAAGTGTAGTGTATGTTTTTTTATATCGGAGATCGTTACCTAATGTCGACTAGCGGGGTTTTCCACAACCAGTTATCTCCCACCAGCTGGGCACCGCCTCACCCGGGATAAGTTCTAAACCACCGATCGGTCTCTCGGTATGTGTGGTAGTGTAGAGCATGTTAGTGTAAATGTGTGTAAGGGCTGTGGATAGGACAAGGAAGCAGGAGGAAAGATCGCACGCAGTCCTTGGCCCGTTTGTTAGGGTACTGCTCCGGCATTCGCCTGGTGTTGATTGGAGAAAGCACGGAAAACTACCGATCAAAGCAGCTGGCCCCTAGAATTCTCCTCCAGACTCCGCGACTGAATTCGACGCAGCTGACAAGCTAGCGTCGAAAGTCCTGTCGTCGTCGAGACTCGAACCTAGGATCTCCCGGTCAGAGGCACTGCAGTGACATCAGTTGATGCACTGATCCGCCGCTCCCGGTATGTTTTCATGCACATTTACCACCTTTTGGTGTGTTGTTGTGTGATGTTTCGCTGCAATTCGCCCTGACTGACCAGCAGCCTGAATCCGACGCGCTGCACCTCCTGCGCGACGGCGGCGCCCCACTCGCGCAGCGCGCGGCGCGGGGCTTCCCCGTCCACGGCGTCGCGCAGGCCTGCCAACGCCCCGCGCACGCCGGCCGCCACGGCGCCCGCCGACCACAGCCGCTCCGCGCACACGCACTCGGCGGGCGTCTCCGGCCCCGCCCCCGCCCCCGCCGCCGCCCCCGCGAACAGGTCGTACAGCACCTCCGCCGCCGCCGCCTCCGCCTCGCTCCGCCCCGCCATCACCCGCTCCAGCACCTGCTCCACCGCCGCCGCGTAGTCCTCCGGCCCTAAACACATGCGGTGAAAAACACATGTCCAAACCGGAATCGTTTATGTCCAACATTTTCTTCCGTCTTGTGTCTATTTAGGTTTGCAATAAAAACTGACATTCCAGAAAATCCCATCGTTCAAAGACGGAATGGATTGTATGAGTTTCAAACAAACGACGACGTCTCGGGAGAGACAAAGAAAATGACTTACAGAAACGCAACACGAAGTGTAATGAAATAAAGAAGTCTGTAAAAAGTGAAAGAAATATTATTTTTTTCAATATTTGTAGGAATGCGTGAATTCATCTGATAGTTTAGGCTTCGGCTATACGCCTAGGTCCTTGCGAATATTCCCACAAATACCTGTTAAAAATTCTTTTAAACTCTCGTATTTGATTTTGTTTTTTTATTTTAAGGTGTCATACATATGCGTTTTCCCAACTTTTATATTTCTTTATCAAAACCTTCACAGAAGTGTTGTTTGTACAATTAACCCAATACCCGCAACTCGAATTGAACAACAGTAAACGTTCAGAAACATTGAACCCAAAGCACGCATTACAAGAACTGTGTAAGCATCGCTTTTCGTGTCTCTTCTTCCTTCACACATTATGTGGGAAGGAGTTCCAAGATATCGCGAATGTCAAAACAATTGTAGGAAATTGGTTCAGACACCAAGATAGAGATCTATGCAGCTGGTATAAAAAAGCTGGTAACCCGTTCGGATAAGTGCACAAATGTTGGTGGGGATTATGGGGTGGGGTGGAGATTAAATGTCGGTGGGTTGGTGGGGATCTTTGGAGAATGTGTTGTGGAAATAAACAATGTAAGTGTATGGTGCCGCGCTCGTGGCACATAGCGAAGTCGCTTGCCTTTCACCACTGAGGTCCGGGTTCGATTCCCGTCGAATCTCATGTGAAATTTGTTCCAACAAAACGAGTTTGGCTGCTTCACAAGGGCTAGTCCAACCCCCTGTGGTGTCCTAAACCCTACCCCTATCCTTATTCCTTCCCAATTCTGGCCGCTGGGTAGTGACGCAGGAGCGCGTAGCGGGAGGCGCGTACGCGGAGATGCTACCTGGCGGTCCTCTTGACAACTGACTGCGACGTGACGTGACATGACTTAAGATAATGGGGGATTACTCCCGCGCGTGTGAATGGAGGATTACTCCCCAGCGTTTAAGCGCTCAACGCCCCTTAAGGGGCTTGGAGACGCGTTGCGTAAATATGCAGACGCAACAAATTAATTATTTTTTCTTCCAAACGAATTCGTCTCTTTAATTACTGAATGCCCCTCGCATGTCGAATGCGTTCCGGAGCAGCGCCGCTGACTGACCCTTGGTGGCGTCCGAGTCGGTATGGTCGTCGTCGTCCTCGTCGTCCTCGAGCGGGCGGGCGTCCTCGCGGGGGGCGTCGCCGCCGCCGGCGGCCGCCGCGGGGGCGGGGCCGGCGGCGGGCGGCGGGTAGGCCCCCGAGCGGGCCTCGTGGTCTGCAACGCGCAACAAAGCCCTTCCATAAAATAGCTATTTATGCACCAAGTGCGTGATAAGGGTTCTTATGATCGAGCGGCGACAAAAGCCCCCGTGGGGTTTTTATCGCCCGAGATCATTAGAACAAGTTAACGCCTGTCGTACACACAAGATTTTGTTTTTACCTAATAATATTGATTAAAATGTATTTATTTACTAACTAAATAGATTTTAATTTGACTCGGTTTGACCTTTCATGCCCTTTTTATTCCCATTCATAATTCTCCTGATAAGAGAACGAATAGTATCATTCAAGTGTTTTCATATTTCCCTCGTAATCATGATCTACGTGCTGTACCAATGTAGCCAGCAAACATACTGTTTGTTGCAAACATATTTAACAAAAAATGTGTGTATGTTCGGTGAAGACGTGTCTTTTGATCTCTTGAATAAAAAATAGTATTAGGAAGAATCTTTCAAAAGTTTAATATGTCTAAACCGTGAGTGAGTACTACTCAAGAGTGAAAGTAGTATAATGAAAACGTGTTTTAAAAACGCAAAAATGTGTTCGGATTTTTGTTTTCTTTTTAGTTTATTAGTTTTATTGGTTTATACTCGTTTGTTGGCTTGCTCGATTGTTGATTGTACGTGGACAGTTTGTTATATGTTCGTTGATTGACATGCTTGATTTAAATTGACTTCGACTTAAATGTTTCTATGTGGATTAAATTTGGTCGTCACAGAAATCATAAATAATTTGTATTACAGAACCGCGAAACAAAAGACAAGCGTTTGCGTTTTAAGAATTATTGTTTTCTTTATATGACATACTTTCAAGATATTTCATATTACCTAAGAATGGAGGTCAAGAAAGCAGAGGGGGAGGCAAAAAAGCAGAGGTGAGCGCAGAGGGGGAGCAGGAGAGCCAGGGGGACTGTGAGTCCACAGAATATTCTCAAAGCCATTAGTGAAAAAAAAAACATTTTATTTCCGTAAATATTTTCAATAACTTATTTTCCCTTTCTTAAACTGGCAATTAGGGAATTTTTTAACTTCACTTATGCAGCTTTAGAAGTAAGCTGGCGTCATGAGCGACAATTATTATTTTATTCATGAATAACATTTCAACAATGATCACAAACCTAAAATTAATTACAATATTTTTCACAATAATATAGTTTGTCAAATCCAGTAAATTATTGATTTTGTTATATGACCTTTGAAGAAGAAGCTCTCGAGTCCTGGCAACCCCGTAAATGGTTCAACATAATGGTTTCATTTGAATTTATTCATTCTAACAATTAATGTAATAATTTAATTCTCTTTGTAGTACATTTTATTTATTTCCTAGTCAAATATGTTAAATATAACTATTAAAGGGGGGCCAGTTGTCCCCTTGTTGATAGATTGATTATTCCGGGCGCGTCAACTGCTACGGTCATTAGTGTCGTAAGTGTAGGCAATCTCTTCGCGGGAGGTGGCGGTGATCTTCCCCGTTGGATGGTGAGAACCACCGCCGACCTACATGTCAACATCCCGTTGTTATTTTAGTCTACTTACGCCTCTGCTAGCACGCGTGAAAAAGAAATCGTAGCTTATATCTGTCTGCGGCGCGGAGGCACGCGCGAGGCTGGGCGCGTGCGTATTTTGTATTATAGCCCCGAGGAAGGCTGAACAAAAAACTGGCGTTTACGTTTTACGAATTTTTGTTATCTTTATATGACCTTCGCTCAACATAATTCATATTTCTTGTGAATGAAAGAAGAAATAAAGCAAGCCAGTGCGCGTGAGAAAGCCGACTAGTTCGCTTGCGTGCGCGTGCGGCGCCGACCCGTGGACTGCGCGAGGCTGGGCGCGGGCGTATTTTGTACCAGCAAGAAACCCGGCGTTGCCCGGGCTTTCTTCATATTCAGTCCTTGTGAATGAGGGAAAATATCAATTTTATATAAACCATGTTGTTTATGGATTGTTATTTTAACGTATTTTTAATAAAATTCTATAACATTCTTTCATTTTATTTTACAACACATTGCTATTAGATGAACTTTTTATCTTATGCACCACTACTGGCCTCTAGCGAATAAATTAGATGCCAGTTTTGCTGCAGCACTACTGGGTTCTGGCGGAATATATTGGGAACCACGTGCTGTAAGCGAGAGGCGAAAACTGGTCGCGGTGCATCTACAAACATATTATTTAAATTATTTATTTTCCACATTTGGGCTGTGTTAATCTCTACCAAACTTTGCAAGGACACTGCGACAATCCCGAAGAAGAGCCTGCAAACATTTCATATCGCCATTTGTTGCTGGTACGCTATTTTTTGTGGTATCGATGTCAGTTACACGTCGTTGAATTCACTTTATTAGTTTGTAGGAAGGCTAAACAAAAACCTGGCATATACGTTTTACGGACTGTTCTTTATATGACCTTCACTCTATTTATTTCGTATTCCTGGAGAATGAAAGAAGAAACAAAGAAAGCCGAGTAGCAGACTAGTTGCCGACCCGTGGACTGCGCGAGGCTGGGCGCGGTCGTATTTTGTATTATAGCCCCGAGGAAGGCTGAACAAAAAACTGGCATTTATGTTTAACAGACTGTTGTTTTCTTTATATGACCTTCGCTCAAGATATTTCGTATTCCTTGAGAATGAAAGAAGAGACAAAGCAAAGAAAGTTGCGTGCGCGTGAGATAGCAGACTAGTTGCCGACCCGTGGACTGCGCGAGGCTGGGCGCGGTCGTATTTTGTATTATAGCCCCGAGGAAGGCTGAACAAAACCCTGGCATTTACGTTTTACGGACTGTTCTTTATATGACCTTCCCTCAGGATATTTCATATTCCTTGAGAATGAAAGAAGAGACAAAGCAAGCCGAGTAGTTGCCGACCCGTGGACTGCGCGAGGCTGGGCGCGGGCGTACTTTGTATTATAGCCCCGAGGAAGGCTGAACAAAAAACTGGCATTTATGTTTAACAGACTGTTGTTTTCTTTATATGACCTTCGCTTAAGATATTTCGTATTCCTTGAGAATGAAAGAAGAAACAAAGAAAGTTCGTGCGCGTGAGATAGCAGACTAGTTGCCGACCCGTGGACTGCGCGAGGCTGGGCGCGGTCGTATTTTGTATTATAGCCCCGAGGAAGGCTGAACAAAACCCTGGCATTTACGTTTTACGGACTGTTCTTTATATGACCTTCCCTCAGGATATTTCATATTCCTTGAGAATGAAAGAAGAAAGCAAGCAAGCCGAGTAGTTGCCGACCCGTGGACTGCGCGAGGCTGGGCGCGGGCGTGGCCAGCGTGGCCGCCTTGGAGGGCGCGCGGCGTCGCAGCTTGCGCGCCCGCTTGCTGCCCTGGCGCAGCATCCCGGGGCTGGGCGGCCGCGCCGGCCGCTTCTTGATCGGGAACAACCTGCGGCCGACACGCCCACAACAACGCTCGTTTGGGAGAATCAAAAGGAAAAGAACGGGAGTTGATCCGTCCGTCCTCATTCGGCTGGTTCCCCCCATTTCTGTGTCTGAGTCTACTCTGTTATCCCTCATTCTCTACTTCTATTGATGTATCTGTAGCCTCTGAGTATCTCTATGTATATAGAACGATTTTCCTAGGGATGAGCCAAAGTGACAGTTCGTGAAAACAAGTGAGCATCACATGTATTTCAGAGAAGTATCACTCCGCCGCGACAGCTGTTCAGTCACACCCCTCCGTAAAGTGCTAATGGGTCCTGTGAAAACATCAATATGCAGAAGTCTATGAGTTTCGCTTAAATATATCCACGTACGCGAGTTCGGGAAACATTTAAATTTAATTACGTATGTGGAAAATCTCTTCTCTCACAACCAGTAAAAGAAAACTGCCACGAATGTAAATAGAAACCTATCAATCACAGCTCGCAACACAACAGCACAAAGGCTGAAACCTCGTGCATCGGTACGCATCTCGCATTCAAGTCTCGATTTTTAAATAAATATAATATTTATCACACAAAAAGTAAATTCAATGTAATATGTAAAGGAAAAAAGGATTTTTACAGAAGAGTACATAACACTGCACTTCCTGATTTCAATTATATCTCGTGGCGCACTATATTTTTGACGGACGAGGACGTCACAAAAGGAAGCGTCGAAGCCATTTACAAGTTAGCCAACAGTAAACGAACGAATGTGGGAAGGGATTCTAATGGGCTCAAGGGCACGACGACCACAGAATCTTCAGTTATGTTGCCAGCACTAGCTGTCACTTTGGCTCATCCTTAGGAAAATCGCTCTATATTAGTGTGTCCGTTTCTGTTTGTTATTTTCTATCTGCCTTTCCCCGCTGCTCTACCAAACACTGCCTGCCTATTTCGCTCTGAAAGTCTGCCCATCTAGCTGTAACTACCACTGTCTCGCTGTAAGTACCACTGCTTGTAACTCTCGTTATATCGCTGACTGTTTTTACCACTGCCACTCTCGGTCTATTACGTCTGCCAATTAAGATCATTCTACCAGTTTGGCTGTCTCGCTCTATCTTCTAAAGTCCGCATATTTCCCTCTATCTACCAATGTGTCGATTCCATGATCCACTGTCTGCAACTCTCGCTCTGACTAACGCTGTCTGCCTTTATGTCTCCCAAACTCGCTCTGACTATCCCTGTCTACCAATCTCACTCTATCCTAACTGTCAGCCAGTCCCGGTCTATGTACTAGTCTGTCAGTCTCGCTCTAACTTCTACAATCTACCAGTCGCTATGTCTCGCACCTTGTGCCATTGCCTACAACTCTCGGACTATCACTGTCTACATTAACCGCTGTCTGTCACTCTCGCTCTTAGTAACCCAGTCTCCATTTACCAGTCTGTCTTTACCACTGTCTTACTGTTTGCCTCTTACAACTGTCTCACCCCAGGTTCCTCAGTCTGCCAGTGTCGCTATATACCACTGTCTGCCATTCTTGCTCTGTAGGCGTGGTCGCTGTCTGCCATTCTTGCTCTGTAGGCGTAGTCGCTATCTACCACTGTCTGCCAGTCTTTCCCTGTATACGTAGTCACTATCTACCGCAGTGTGCCAGTGTCGCTGTGTGCGCGTGTGTGGGGTGGGGTGGGCGTGCCTGGCGACGCGCTGCAGCTGCCGGGCGGCGCGCGCGGCGAGTGCGCGCGCGTGGGCCAGCGCCTGGGCGACGGTGGCGACGGCGAAGGCGGCGAGCGGCAGGCGGCGCTGCGCCAGGCGCTGGTCGGGCGGCAGGCGGCGCTCCGACAGCAGCGCCGCCAGCGCCGCGCACACCGCGTCCGCGCTCGGGATCGCTCCGTCCTCGCGCTGCTGCCACGGCGCCATTTAGCCATTCAGCCATTTTGTTCATGTTAGACTCAGTTGGGGTTAATTTGAAACAGCAAAAAATTGCGGCTTAATGTGATACACTTTATGATTTTTTAAATTAATGTCGCAATAACTACGAGGTCATTAGCGACCACTATTGATTTAACGTTAATTGGTATCTGTATACTGAATGAAGAAATATGGTGATGATGAGGGGCGAAAGGACGAACGCAATGACAATCGATTATTACGACGTGGGACTCGAACCCACGAACCTTCGGGCCGAGATCGACACTACCGCCTTCGCGATCTCGGCCACCCGGATCGGCACTTTAAGAATTGCTACTTATCGATATCTAAAATTAACAAATATAGCAAATGATAGGAAATATATTATGTTATTAATGACCATATAGTGGTAACTCAAAGTGTTACAGTAATTGAAAAAATCACTTTTAAAAAAGCTCTTGAGACACTACACCCCAAGGTGTCACACCCCAGCTCGCTCATTGTTTCCCAATCAAAATTCATGGAGATATCAAGTTGTATCACTTTAACCCCATCAATGTATCGTATTACCCCATCTGGTGGGGCACACGGCAGCATGCGCTTTAGTATAGCTAGTGTCGAACATCCTGCCTCCGTGGAGACACTCCAACCCTAGGACCTTCCGATCAAATGTACTGCAATGACATCAACTAATGCTCTGAGCCACCTAAGCTGTTGAGAGTGTCTCGAAAGAAGTGATACAGACTTCGAGGGTATGAAAGGAGGATCAAAGATCAACACTTTTTGCATATGAACATTTTGTTGAAAATTTCACATAACGAAGTTAACGTGTGGTTTGCCCCTTGTTGGTCGGCCACCCACCGTACTCCGGTGTTTCGCAGGCACATGGAACCTCTTGGACTCTGTCAGAACGCCAGTTCATAAGAACGATGTATTCTCGTATTGTATCAAACTAAGACTTAAAACACCACAAATATTTCCAAACTATATTTTTCTGGATACCGATTTTTTATCCTCAGTCAAAAGCAATGTAATAACTCAAATAAAAAAACTTGTGATAATGTGCTTCATATTTCGATTCATATTCAGCTTCCTAAAGAACAATCATCAGTGTCTCTTTGCACCTGCGTTGTGCAAGAGTTAACACAGCCTTCTCTGTACAATTCTCTGAATAGATGATCATTTCTCAATTGTTAGTATTATTTTATTTTTTTATTTAATGGAATCAAAACGAAATATCTGTGACTTGATGTTTTTTGCAATAAAGAAAAAATTGCATTATTTGCAACTTGGTATTAGTTAGCGATTTATAATAATCTGTTCGTAATAATCTCTTGTTAAAAAATCTGTTTTTAGACTTTTTGCGTTTTGTTTGAAAAAGAAATAATAATTTACATTTTTACAGGGACAATGAAATCAATTTTTACCTATTGCTATAATATTACAAAACACTATTTCACGATTCATGAAACATCTTACGTCTATCTCATGTAGGTTCATTAGACACGGTAAAATACCAAGAAATGGCCTTTGGAACACCACATAGTGTTACCAATTTAACATGAAAAGGGCCACCACTGAGAACTATTTTTTTCAATTGTTTTCGATGTCACTTTTATTGAATTTTAAAACATCGTTAGAACTGGAATGGAGGAACGGGAAACGAAAACAACTATTTTCTGTTTTAGCCAGTGGTTTGTTCCCACCCTTACCTCAGGCTTAGGAGCAGGGGACTCTACCTCGCCTTCTACGTCGCCGCCGCCGCCGCCGCCTCCGCTGCTGTTGGGGTCCTCTGCAACCACACCCCTTATTTAGGCACAACGGGAAAGGATGAAGTCAGGAGACGGCATTAATCGCAAGGGCAGTGGTAATGAATATAAGAAAGTTGGAAAACGATAAACATACAGAAGTGGTGAAGGTGTGGAAAAATAGCACAAATAATTAATGAAGAGAAAAAAGAGCGGAGAGGGGCTAGAGTGAATCCAGAAAGTATTTTGCAATGGGGAGAGGAAGTCAGAATCATTTCAATCCTTCACGTAAATTTATTTCAGAAAAGATAATACTTTCCCCAATTCATTTTAAAAAATGATTTATTTCATGTCAAAACCCAGCCAACAATTTTGGCATATTGGGGAAAAGTTCAACCGGCGTACTTTTTCTTGAATTCTGGAATATCTATCCTTATCTTTTTTATAATTACTGAATTATGAATAAAAGTATCAATATGAGTTTTTTTTTAACATTACGAACGAGATTTTTTCTCTTCATTAATTGGAAGAATTTACAATGGTGAACGACATATAGATTTGATTTAATAGAACCGCTGACGCAATAGATACATTTATCTTGCATCTAGGAAAAGGAGAACTCATGAAAAAGTACGAAAATTTACTGGCGAGAAGCAAAGAGAGAGACCATTTCACTGTTTACTCAATTGATTAAGGGAAACTAGACTAAACTCTTGAACGAGATGAGTTCTTTGGCCCAAATTATACCAAATACGATTATTTAGGTTAAAATTGCGTTTTCTATGATTGCTTCTTATTTTTTGAAATTTATAACGTATTTATCTTAGGAACAGGTCCCTTTAAAGTGTTAGGCAGCAGAAAATTTTGTTCAATTATTTTATTTTATAATATTCAAATTAAATTTTACGACTAAGTTTTTGCAGTCTTCGACGACGTTTCGGGAGCTTTTGCGCCCTCATCTTCAGATCTAAGGAAATAATACAATCCATCTTAATTCCTAAATGTATAACTTATCCTAAGTTGACTTCCAGATAACTAACATACACGGACTTACTGTTTTATTCATATACCACGGTTTTAAGGTTTAACAGAAGATATATCATTATATGGTTTGTAATGACCCGCCGGGAAGTTTATACATCGTTTAAAATGCCTAAAAGTTTTCAAAAATATTTTTGAAATTTAGAAAGCTATTTTTAGAGAAGATTCACTTTTAAATTACCAATTTTAAGAAAGTAGAGCTCAGCCATTTGTCACAAACAGTAATCTTTCCTAACTGACATTCGCATGTTCGGGAACCAGATTGGAAGAGAAAGTTTTATTCTGTAATGAAACCTGGATTTGATTCTGATTTTCTTTCTCTTGCACTTCTTTAATTACATTATTATAGTTGTTTGTAAATTAGTTTTATTCTGTCATTGCATTCATGGTCTGCCAAATTTTAATCTGTAACCGTTTCCATTATTATTCCATCGTTGTATCTTCTCTCCACTGCTAGAATCGGTGGGTCATTGAATTCTATTTGATGATTGATCAGTTGATGCACTGAGCTGCCGCTCCCGGTATTATTATTGTAATCCAAGCTGTTTCCGGCGCTTATCGCTCATCCAGCAGTTATCACTTGAGTCATATTTTGCTATAATTCAATAGCTGGGACTTTCTACGAAAGGCATTGAAAAGTCCATGCCAAAAGTTTGTCAACTCTCGCTGTAAACATCGAATGAATGAGACTGGATTACAATAGTATTCCGCGCGACCACTGAATGGTTAAGCGTGACAGCGAATAGGGGCTGCTAGTGGCGCTGACCGGGGATGTGGTCGGGTCGCGGGGTGGGCCACTGGGGGCCGAGCGGGATGCGGGGCAGCGGGCGGCGGCGGAAGGCCGAGAGCGGCCGGCCGTCTCGGGAGCCGGGCACGGAGGCGGCGCCGAAGTCCGGCACGGGCACGGGGGCGGGGCCCGGGCAGGCCGTGCCCGGCGGCCGCTGCGCGCACGCCCACTCCTCCAGCACGCGCACGTAGTACTCCTCCAGCAGGCGCAGCGTGTGCACGCACCGGCTCACCTCCACCTGCGCACCACCACAACACTGTAGGGCGGCCCAGAATAAATGCTACAAATTTCTACTAAAGCATACGGGGAGAGAAGATGACCTCTTTTTTCAATATATAGGGAAAGAAATGTAGTGTGTTCCAGAATAAATGATACAAACTTGTAGAGCATACAGGGGGTCATAGATGGCCATATTGTGTTAATATACACGGTAGAAAATTTTCAGTATGTGCCAGGATAAATGTAACACATTTCTAGAGCGTATAGGGGTCGAAGATCATATTTTGTTAAAATACATGATTAGAAATATATGGTGTTCTTCAGAATAAATGTTATAAACTTCTAGAGCATATGTGGGAGAAGATGACCACCTTTTGTCAATATACATTGTAGGAAATATAGTATCTCATAAAAAATTGTTATATAATTCTTGGTCATGTAGAAGGTCGAAGGTATTAATTTTTGTCGAGGATTACGTGAAAAACTGCATTTAACGAAAATAGAAATGTGGCATTTGCCGCTCATTGGTAGACAATTCATCATCTATCGATTGTAGGGGAATACAAAATGTCTATTTCTACGTCAGAACGTCACTCGCCTGAAAGTAGTACCTGAATGGCCTAACAATCTTGGGCAAATATCACATGTGTAAATGTGTTATATCAACTTTCTTAACACGTATTCATCGACAAAAATTTGTCCTTTTCGGTCTCCTACGTTTCCTCAAACATATGCAATATTTATTCTGAGTCACGCTATAAAACTAAGTTACACACATGCAATTTACGGCATTATTCTCGTGATTGGTTGCACCTCATCGTAAACTGGTCACTTTGTTAGATTCACGATCTCTCAGAAGACGACCTGCGTACTGCTAAGGACAATATTGTTCAGTTTTGACTCAAAAAAGGTCTCTATGTGACGGCAACGGCGTTTGACGCATGCGTGGTAAGGCCTCATTCACAATGCAAACGTAAACGTAACGTAATGCTATAAACTTAGCCGCAAAATTTACACATAAAAACAAGCATTCACAATGGCTAACGTAAGCTGGAACGTAAATTTCGCCTGAACCACTCAGAATTCAACGTACTGAAACTTGATCGATTTGTTTCTAGCATGGTAAGAAGATCTTTACAGCATAGTTTCTAGCTTTTTCTTTGACATTCCTATCGATTTGTCTTACATGCAAGTAGCTGTTGTATCACTGCTCTCATTTCCTTATAACAAGTTATAAACATGGATTTTTTGAGCCAAATTCACGAATAATTCGTCGAACATAATTATTTTATTGGACAAGTCAAGTTGAAGTCGCACAAAAAATTCCCAAATTCTTACTTTGAATTCACTACACGCATCAAAACCGTTCGCAAACTAGTTTTCCACATTACAATAACAAAATGACATAACCTTAAACTACCTCAACACAATCTGAAATCGACCTTCCACGCTGCTCTCTGATTGGTCTTCGGTAGAATTCCGACGTAAACTTAACGTTAAAGCTTTGAGCTCGTGAACTGTTAAGTTTACGGCCTTCCGTCTACGGTTACGTCAAGGCATTGTAAATGGTCTCGCGTAGTAACTCAATTGTAGGTTTTGCGGCTACGTTACGTTTGCGTTTAAGTTTGCCCTGCGAATGAAGGCAGAGGCGCTCACCTGCGCCATGGCGACGTAGGCGTTGGTGACCTGGCAGAAGTCGGCCGCCAGGTAGCCGTCGCTCGCCATGCGCAGGCGCTCGTTCTCCGCCGCCTGCTTCCTGCGCACAAACTCGCTCTTCTCGAGGCCTCGTTGCGAGCGCTTCCGCGGGGCCCGAGATATGCATGACCCAGGCCAGGGCTGCCCAACTCGCGACCCGCGGTGTCATTTACTGTGGCTCGCGAAAGATTATTAGTGAAAAGTGAAAGTCTCTTTAATTCATGTCGGGTTAATACATTGCACACACCCTGCCGAGGACAGAACTCCTTCAATTTAAATACTGGTTAAGTTTAGATGTATGGAATTTTCCTTTCTAGTACATTCAGAAATTCAGAATCATCCTAATGCGTTTCACTGCGTTTTGGATGGTGAAGCATAATATCACGCATGGTTCCACTCCCACTCCTTCCTTTTCAGAGAAACCACGCTAATCGCCGAGATGAAAAATACGAGGTAGTCAGATTTCGATCGCCCCAGTAAGGAAACTATGGCTCGCAACCATACCATATTAAAGATTTCATTTGTGGTTCTTGAGACCTTGCTTGTTGGACATCCCTGATCTAGGCTGTCCGGAACGAGCCGCGTCAGTGTGGTGGTGGTGGCTGACATTTCGACCAAAATATTGTGGTCTTCCTCAGAGCGTATTGCTACCAAATCGCTTTCCGCCTTAGCTGGCCTTCAGCGACCATCGCGGCCGCTGACTGGCTGTTGCTACATTGCCTCTCAGGCGGCTCCCTAACATTCCTATTTCTCTTGTTATTCTACTTCAAAATTTCACCTTTCTAATGCCACACTTCCCATGCACCTCACCTGCTCCCCTCCCCCGCTGTAGCTCTGTTCTTCCTCCACTAATCTCGCACCATTACCCCGCTTCCTGTTGGTCGTTGCCTTCACCAATCGTGCATACCCTTCTCCTCCATACAAGACGTCCACACTGGCGATTTGTCAGCAGTTTGCTCTGACTTAGGCCACAGTATATTGGCCGCGCCGTCGGGCACCACCATACAGTAGTGGCTCGTCCCGCAATTCCTAGATCATATTTCCTTAGGTCTGCCCACCCTAAGAATAATCAGTATAAAGAAATTCACCTGTTCAAAATAGCCTTTCGTCAGCTTCGCATGGCGTGTACCGTAATACTATTTTTTGTTCATCCCCTTAAGTTGCTTATGAATTATCGAAATGTAAAACAGAATCCAGTTGAATGACTCGTTCATTCTCGGTCAATTTTTGTGTTTGACAACTCACTTGTTCAGAATGGTAGATCAGAAAATGTCTAAGTGAAAGTTCGTCCGCTATTCATTCGTTCGCTCGCTCGTTTGCTCATTCGCTCGCTCGTTTGTCCATTCGCTCACTCGTTCGTCCGCTAGCTTGCTCGTTCGTCTTCTCGCTTGTTCTTCCTCTCCATCGTTCGTCCCCTCACTTGTTCGTTCCTTAGCTCGCTCATTTGACTTTTCCGTCGTTCGTTCGCTCGGTCGTTTGTCTGCCCGCCCGATCATTCGTTCGTTCGACCGATCGCTCGTTCGTTCCCCGCTCTTTCGCCCCTTTGTTCACTCACGTTCTTTCACTCGCTCGTCCGTCCCTTCGCTCGCTCATCTGTATTTTTCGTCGTTTGTTTGCACGCTCGTTCGTCCACCTGCTCGTTCATTAACTCGTTCGACCGATCGCTCGTTCATCCCCTCGCTCGCTCGTCCCTTCGCTCACTCGTACGTCCCTTCGCTCGCTCTTTTGACCCTTCGTCCGCTCGCGGATTCGTTCGCCCGTTCGCTCCTCCGTTTGTTCGTGTGTTAGTTCTTTCGTTCTTTCGAACTTTCATTCCTTCCTCCCTTGATTCGTTCGTTGCCGCCCACCTGAAGTCGCAGGAGTTCCAGAGCGCGTGCTGCAGCTCGTTGACGCGGCACACCAGCTCCTCGTTCACCTTGGGATCCAGGCCGGGCGGCGGGCACTGCCGTCCTTTCTGCCGGCCACGCCCTGCCGAACACCACCCTTCTCGCTCTTGTCCCTTAGCTGTAAAGGCCCCCTGGCCTTCGACGCTCCGTGTCCAGATTATACACCAAATTAACGTGCATTGTAATGATTCCGAGCGCGTCAACTGCTGTCATTAGTCCCGTCAGTGTAGTGCATGTTTTATCGCAGAATGTGATGGTGATCTTCTCCCAATGGATGGTGAGGTTTTGCCCCACCAAGTATTTCCCACTAGCGGGACACCGCCCCAGCTGGGACACGCTCTAAAATCTCGACTCGTCTCCCATCATGTGTGGTAGTATAGCATGTACTGTAGGTAAAAGTGTGTGTTTGTACTGGATTAGTTCAGGGCAGGGAAGAGGAAACAAAGATCGCGCGCAGACACTTGCCCGTTCATTAGGGTTCTGCTCCGGCATTCGCTGTTAGGTGAAACCACGGAAAACTACCGATGAGAATTCTTCTCCAGTCAGCGGCTGAATTCGACCTAGCTACGTAGCTTGTGTCGAAAATCTCACAGCCCGGACTCGAATCCTAGGACCTCCCGATCAGAGGCACTGCAGTGACATCAGATGATGCCATGAGCCTCCTAAACCGGTAGCGTGACGTGAGTTGTGAAATGCACGCGGCCGCTGATATTTTTGTAGCAAAACTCGTCTTAACAATGTTTGATGTGCTGTGGTGGATAACTACTTATCCAGCTATCGCACGTTTACGGAGTGTTATGTGATGGCGTTATAAATCCCACAAAAATCATATTGCATTAAGTATTGTATTTTGCATTCTCCACAAGATCTCGTACCCTTTTCCTGAAGAAATCCACAGAGGTATCGAAACATCGCTGACATTTCAGCACTTCACACTTCTTCAAAAGAATTATTTTCTCCAGGACTTAACGATCGCTGCCTCCCCTCTGCTAAATGTGACTACTTGGGGGCGAATTATAGCAGCCCACTGATCCTGACCCCAGAAGTTGCCTAGGCGAGCATGTTTATTTTCCCTTGCGGATACCGCAAAGTCTGTTTTGCCTTACGGGCACCGCAAAGTCTATTTTGCCTTAAACGTACCGAAAAATCCATTTTGACGTAGCCGTACTGCAAATTATATTTGCCCTTGGCGTACTGCAACGTCTAGTACGCGTACGGCAGTGTCTGGTTTGCCTTACGTGTACCGCTGTTTAGCACTTTCCAATCAATAACCAGGCAAGACAAGTCCAAATTCTAGCCCCCCTTGCACGAGCGCTGGACACTCGCCTGCTTGCGGTGCGCCCATCAGTATTTTGCCTTACGCGTCCGGCAAATTACCTTTCCAAACAATAAACAGTAAAGGCAACTGCAATTACAAGTCTTCGTGCACAAGTGTTGGGCGCTCTCTGCATGTGATGCGCCAAGCCGTACGCGTGCCGCACATACGCGTACCACTAATTGTACTTTGCCTTACGCGCACCACAAAGCCTATTTTACCTTAAGCATGCCACGAAGTTTATTTTGCCTTACACGTACCGCAAGTATTTTGACTTACGCGTACCGCAAAGTCAATTTTACCTTACACCTATCCTAATGTTTATTTTGCTTTACGCGTATGGCAGTCTGTTTTGCCTTTTGCTTGCCGGAAATTGTACTTTGCCTTACGCATACCAAGTCTATTTTACCTTACGCTTACAAAAAAAATGTTTTGCCTGAGGCGTACCACTAAATTTATTTTGCCTTTGACATACCGCAAGTATTTTGCCTTAAGCGTGCCGCAAAGTCTATTTTGTCTTACGCCTATCCGAATGTTTATTTTGCCTTACGCCTATCCGAATGTCTATTTTGCCTTTCGATTGCTGCAAATTGTACTTTGCCTTAATCGTATCACAAAGTTTATTTTGCCTTAAACGCCCCGCAAGTTTTTTGCCTTTAGCGTACCGCGAAGTCTGTTTTGCTTTAGACCTACCCCAATGTCTATTTTGCCTTACGCGTACGGCAGTCTATTGGGCCTTTTGTGTGCCGCGAATTTTACTTTGCCTTACGCGAACCGCAAAGTCTATTTAACCCTTTGTGTGCCGCAAATTGTTCTTCGCCTTACGCATAACGCAAAGTTTATTTTGCCTTACGCGCACCGCCAAGTCTATTTTGCCTTACGCGACTTGCAAAGTAACACAGTTGCAAGGGATAGGCAGCGCAGGCAAAGGGCTCGCCTGCTGGCGGCGCGGCGGCGCGCTGCAGCGTCTGCTCGAGGCGCTGCTGGAAGCGGTCGACGAGGAGGCGCTTGTGCTGGTCGGGGCGCGCCAGCGCGTGGCGCAGCACCACCCGCGCCTGCGCCATGTGCGCCGCCACGGCGCGCCGCCGCGACCGCAGCACCAGGAACAGCTCGCGCAGCGCCTTGATGTACTCGCTCTCCGCCGCCTCCCACGCCGTCGCCAGCTCCTCCGCCGCCGCCGCCTTCGCACCCGCACCACACTCCGTTTACGCTCGGGAATGGTCAGATTTGAATTATCCGTTCGCTCGTGAAGAGTTTGTTCTTTTGTTCAATCATCCATTCGTTCGTCCATTCTCCTACTCATCCATTCGTTCGTTCGTCTACTCGCACACTCGTCTACTCGCCCTCTCGTCTACTCGCCCTCTCGTCTACTCGCACACTCGTCTACTCGTACGCTCTTCTACTCGTACACTCGTCTACTCGCACACTCGTCTACTCGCACACTCGTCTACTCGCACACTCGTCTACTCGCACACTCGTCTACTCGCACACTCGTCTACTCGCACACTCGTCTACTCGCACACTCGTCTACTCGCACACTCGTCTACGTGTCTTCTTGTCCACTCATCTACTCTCTCACTATTTCAATCTTTTATTTATTTTTTATTAATTAATTAATTTATTTTTTAAATTTATTTATTTATTTATTTATTTATATTTTGGAATTTTGGAGCTCTACAATTACTGAAGATTTAGAATGAGTGATCTAATTGTTAGTTGTTTGAGATAATGATAAAGTGAATGTTGATGAAGTAATGGTAAAATAAGGAAGAGGAAACGGACAAAACTCGAGAATGTGTGCCGAGAGCTCGGGGTAAGCAAATTGTGCAGGTGAGGCAATGGAAAAATGTTTTCAACATTCTGCATCTACTTAATCATTTAGAACAAATTGTACAAGTGTCCGATCGGTATACTCAACTGTCCGTATGTTTCCAGAAGAGTTCTAATTATATTTCAAAATATATTTGCCGTAGTTGCAACAAAATGAACTAAATATGATAATTATTCTTAGAAAAAAACCTTTATGTTGCATTTATGGGTTGGATTAATTCGACTTTTGTCAGCCAATGGCGTTTTCAGGCCTGGGTTATTCATTATCCACGCGGGGGGGGGGGCATGGGAAGCAGTGGCGAGCGTAGCTAGCATATTTGTCGTGCCTGAGATTTTCTTTCGCGGTACAGCTATAGAAACTGAGGCCATTATATGGAAAGCTAGAGCTCTATTTTTGCCGCAACCTGGAACCGAACCCGAGATCGCACCACGGAAAGTTTGTACGTTACCCATGAGCTATCCCAGGGCTAGAAAAACGCACTTATGAGAAAAACAGGAGTTGTGTAAACAGGGATAGGCGTCACGAACGCGGGAGATAGATTAATAGTTTTTTGCGTATACGTGTCTCGTTTATCCAGTACATGTAAACGTGAGGTAAACTAAACCGAGCATCTACTCCCTATTCGAGACACAATAGTAAGTGCGGTATATCTTTCTATTCAAATGTCGGCACATGTGACTGCATGGCGATTAGTCTGTTACCCTTCCAGCGCTGGGGGGCAGAATTTGGGGGCTCTTCCTATCCAGGTGATTTGTGGTGGCCAAAACTGAGAGCGTCAGGTTTTCTCGGGGCTATTCCAGAGCTGCGCCTGTGCTTTCGTAGGTTACCTCGAGAGCCATGTAGATGTACTCCCACTCCGGGTCTCCAGGCGTCGGCGACGGCGGTGGAGGCTGCGGCAGAACACGTTGGTCACTTTTAAAATATACAGTCGACTTCGGTTATAGTGAACTCGGATACAGTGAACCCTCGGTTATAGTGAACTTAAGTCACAAGTCACATTTCACTTACATTACAAAGAAGCATAAGAATATTCGGTTATAGTGAAACTGAACCTCGGCTATACTGAACCTAGGAAAAAAGTCCTGGAAATTAATTGGATCACGTATCTTATTACGCGATTGAAAGGGCCTTCGGAGAGTGGGATGGGGTTTTAACAGTACAAGAGGCATTGAAAGGTGCCAAGATTGCATTACGATACTTAGAGACAGAGGACAATGCAGAATCAAGTATGGAGAGAGCACGAACTCTGGATAAGGACATAATGAAAATTGTACGAAGAAACAATTGATAATAATTGATTTTTTACGTACAAATAAATATATTAAAATTTTCACCTCGTGCTGTTAATGAATTTTGCTGTCTATTAATCTAATCAAATATTGGAGAGAAATTCCATTAATTTTGGCATTATCGGATATAGTGAACCTCTGATATAATGAACCATACATGTTAGTCCCCAGAAGTTCGCTATAACCGGAGTCGACTGTATTATTACATGTGTTATATATATTATGTTAAATATCAGAATTTCATGCAAAGTAAAAATCATATAATAGAAAAAGTACATAAAATAAAGCTAACGAACATCAACATGGGGAGAAGAACAATCGTTCCTGAATTGAAAAGGAAAAGAAAATTATTACTTTATTTTGTAAACAGAGGAAGAAATAAAACCTGTCTGTGATTGCAGAAAGAGGCTATTTAAAACTACAAATATTAAAAAAACAATTCAGCACATTAAAGTTCTGGAAATTACGTTATGTAATGTATTTAAGTAACAGAATTGTAAAAACTGTTAAAGCGTAGAATAGAGCTGGAAAAATTTTAAGATACGTTGTTAGTGGAGTATTTAGAGGCTTCATTACAATATAAAGAACTTGCACAATGAAATATCTTTAAAAATTTGAGAAATCGATTCTCAAAACGAAAAAAAACGTAAAAGTTGAAGTAACAAAAAAAAGAAAACTATAAAGAAGGGGAGAATGGGAGAAAAGATCATCAAGAAAACCAGAGAAGGTTTCTTCGGTTGCTTTTACTCAGAATTTTTTATCCAGTAAAATATTATATCCATTTTATATCCAGAAAAAAGTGAGATGTTTTACAATACATTAAGTAGTACTCTATTAATTGAGTTAAAGATAGTATTGAGAAATGTAAAATTAGTGCTATATTTTTCATTTTTATTCCAAAAAAGTGAAGTGGACATGTCACGTTTTGAATGTTTGCTCCTCATTTATTATTAGTCATCGGATGTTTAGGCACTAAAAAATCGTCTTTTAGGCGCCTAAAAAGGCAATGTTAAGAATAAGGGGAAAAGGCACTGTCATAAGTTAAATGCACAATAAAATGGAAAAATTGTAATTTTTGTCTATATTATTTTGTAAACGTAAGTGCACAAAACCAGTTCGTACATTTTAATGTAAAACTAGATTTACATAGCTACAACTCTTATACATTTTATTCTTAATAGTTTCCATTAACCAGTATTATTTGCATATTACCAATAACTTTTCAAGGATCACAATTTCAAATTTGCGACGACTAGGAGTCAAAATCAGTTTGAATGCGGAGAAGGATATCTGAATCATGTGACTGGCATATATTTTAGCAGCCCAACACTAGCAATACTGAAATCGTCTGGGAATTTATATTTATTTCCACTTAAAATTTCGGTGCGCTCGGTGTATTATATCAATCGACCATGTTCTCAGCTCATGTCTGGTATTATTAAAAGGGAAATGGTGAAAAATCAGTTGGAATAATTTCAGAAATTCTCTCGTAATTTGAAATACCAAGACGTGAATTGAAGGTTTTGTAATGAATGATCACGTTGGACCATCGCCGATTTTTCGGTGTCTTAGCATTGTATATAAATAGAATAGATAAAAGGCAAAGAAGTTCTAAAAAAGGAATTTATGCAAAAAATAGGCATTATGCTAAAATAAGCAAAAATAAGCATTATAAAATACGTCATATATCATTTGTCATGATTCGTGCACATACCGTGTGGCCCACCTAAGATGTTCCCTTCAATTTTCTCCTGAACCATTGCAGACACTGAGATGCGGTTTTCACTAAAACTACTATATGCAAGGTGCACATATGGTCATGCATAATATTATTCTATTGCATTTTTTATTGCAGAGATATTGACCCAACTTCGATTTTTAAATGGACTCCTATAGATTTTTTTAGCTCATCATAACAAGCGTGGAGAGACGAGTTCATATACATGCATATCGCCGTATGTAACATAACAAAATTTTCGAGAAATTAATAGTTTTAAAGACGCACGCCGACTGCTGGTTTCCGTAATCTGAACGAGAAATTCCGGGTGATATGCGGCGAGGCCATTCCCTTCCGTTGCCTAAACATCCGATGTCTGTTTGTTATACTTCAACGAGGCCCGAGGCGGCGTGGTGTGGTCATACCGTGGGCTCGGGTTCGGCCTCGGGCTCGGCCTCCTCCGCCGAGGCGGTGGTGGCGGCGACGAGCGAGTCCAGCGCCGACTCCTCCGTGACGGGGCGCTCGGACACGGAGCGGCCGATCTTGAGGATGGACTGCTTCGACAGCGACTCGTCGCCGGCGCCGGTCTTCATCTCCGACGCCTGCCCCCAACACATGCGTCTGAGTGAGGTGCACGGGGGGCGGGAATTCCTCGCAGGGGATGCAATAGCAGTTACAGGATACACACACACAGTGCGTGTTGGTAAAATATAAGCCGGCATGCAATTTCATTGTTGTTCCAGAGAAGTCTTATAATTAGGGGGCGGATTTTGATGACCAAAATCATTGCCAAAAATGATCAACAAAATGCTCTTAAATGTTTTTAAAATTCCCAAAAAATAAAGAAAAATGATAGACATAAAAAATCTTATTAAAAACAGTTGGGATGAACAACTCAAGCTGTTGGATACGTTACTGATGTAATCGAGGCGTCTTCCATTCGTTCGAGTGAACTTAGCTTGTTAAATTTTGGTTTGGACTGTTTATTACCAGGAAATCTCTTTAGTTATCCCGAAATTGGCAGAACCGACAATGGTGCCGATATACTTCACATGAATTGCATACTCACAACGGCTGTCAAAGCAATTTCTGAGAGAACAAATCAAATAAACTACTGAGTAATTCTGTGAAGAGCATTTGTTGCATGTCGTAAATATTATTTGAGGTAAGTACCACTAAAATTGACATTAAAATCGATGAAATCAGGAAGAAATGCATTAAAAATAACAGAAAAAGGTAAAAAAATGACTTATTAGTCGAAATCGACAAAAATGCAAAATAATGACCCTTAAGAATTGGTCATTTCCTTTTGTCACATTACAAGAAATGAATTTCTATAGTAAACGGCATTGTTCTAATGTGAAAAGAAACAAAATGACATATCATTCAAATCCGCCCACTACTTATAATGTACTCAGCAGATATCGCATTTTTGACAACCAATGTATGGGTGCCTTGTTAACTGACATGTGAAATATGTTGAGTACTATATAACAGAAGGCATTTCTAAAGGGTTTACTGACGTATGAAATTTCTAAAGGATTAATTGAAAAATGAAAATTTCAAATTCTTTGTCAGATTAACTGAGAGATGTAATTTTTCAAGAGTTATTTACTTGACGGATTTCGAAAGGATTTTTACTAGGTTGCGAGTTTTACTGAAATGTAATTTTTTTCTTTTCACTTTAGGAAAATGTCGTTTAGAATAAAAATTAATTTTGAGTTGTGATAAAATGAAATTACCCTTTTTATGTCATTTTTCGCTGATTTCACTGATTTTCATTTGATTTTAATGGTACTTGCCTCAAACACTATTTACGAGATGCAAAAAAAGTTCTCCACATAACTCATGAGAGCCTATTTGATTTCTTCGCTCACAAGTAATGTCAGCCATTGTGAGTATATAATAAAAGGTTTCTGTGACGCCTATCAGCGACATTGTCGGTTCAACCAATTTCAGGATAACCAAAGATAGATTTCCTGGCAAGGAACAGTCCAATCCAAAAGTTTGAACGCAGAGTTCACTTGAACGATCAGAAGCAGCCTCGATTACATCAGCAACATGCTCAGTAGCTTGGGTTGTTCATCTGGACTAGTTTTGATCACATTTTTTAGATCATCTTTGCATTTAGGGCATTTTAAAAACATTTTAGGAGCATTTTATTGATAATTTTTTGCTGTTGTTAAGTCACCAAAATTCGCCCCTAGTCATTACCATATGAGAATTCTCAATTATTCATTTAGAGATGGAAAATATCGTGAGTTAATTCCTAGGTGGGAATTCTGAAAGGTTGAGATTTATGAGGAGTTAATTGCTAGAAGTAAATTTGCCAGCTTATAATTCTCAAATATTAATTAATTGCCAGATGGGGCATTCTTTAGAAGGCATCATTGCCGTATGGGAATTCTGAAGTAAACATGGGAAATCTAAAGGAAGGAAGAAAGGACAGATAGAAATTAGCGCCAGATGGTTGGGCTGATGGAATCATTGCCAGATGGTGTGTCTGAAGGAATTATGGCCAGTTGAGAGTTCTGAAGGAATCATTGCCAGATGTGAAATCTCAAGGAATCATTGGCAGATGGTGTGTCTGAAGAAATTCTTGCCAGATGGAAATTCGGAAGGAGTTATGGCCAGGTGAGAGTTCTCAAAGAATCATTACCAGATGAGGAATCTCAAGGAATTATTGTCAGTGGTGTGTCTGAAGAAATTATTGCCAGATGGGAATTCGTAAGGAGTTATGACCAGGTGAGAGTTCTGAAAGAACCAGATGAGGAATCTCAAGGAATCATTGCCAGATGGTATGTCTGAAGGAATTATAGCCAGGTGAGAGTTCTGAAAGAATCATTACCAGATGAGGAATCTCAAGGAATCATTGTCAGTGGTGTGTCTGAAGAAATTCTTGCCAGATGGAAATTAGGAAGGAGTTATGGCGAGGAGAGCGTTCTGAAAGAATCATTGCCAGATGGGAAACCTGAAGAAGAGATCGGCCGACCTTGCTGCTCCTCTTGGCCTTGTCCTTGGCGACGTCCTTGCTCCTGCGCCTGTCCTGCGTGCCGGGCTGCTGCGCGCGAGGGCCCGTGAGCGCCTGCTCGGCCTCGGCCAGCGCCTTGGTGCCGAACAGCTCCACCGACGTCTTGCGCAGGCGCACGTCGCTGCCCCGCTGCGCCTCCTCGTCCTCCGTCTCCTCCGGCGCGCCCGTGCTCTCCGGCTCGCGCCCGCCCGCCCCCGCGGCCCAGCTGTACGTCTGGCCCTCGCCCTCCGCCTCCATCGACGGCAGCGACTCCAGCAGGTAGCTGCTGCTCCCGCGCCAACGCGCAACGCAATTCTACAGACTCCCTGGATATAGAAGGATTTTCCTAAGGATGAGCCAAAGTCACAGTTCGCCAAAATAAGTGAACATCACATGTTTTCAAGGAAGTATCCCTCCGCAGCGACAGCTGTTCAGTCATGACTCTTCGTAAAGAGCTAATGGCTCCTGTGAAAACATCCCTATGAAGAAGTCTGCGACTTTCGCTGAGGTATATGCACGTACGCGAGTCCGGGAAATATTTAGATTTAATTTCGTATGTGGAAAATCTCTTATCATGCTCTGACAATCAGTAAAAGAAAACTGCCACGAATGTAAATAGAAAGCTCTCAATCGCAGCTCGCCACACAACAGCACAATGGTCGAAACCGCGTGCATTGGTACGTATCTCGCATTCAAGTATCGGTTTTAAAATAAACATAATATTTATCACACAAATAATTTTAATGTAATATATGAAGAAAAAAGATTTTTTATATAAGAGCACATAACACTGCACTTCCTAATATCAATTATTTCTCGCGGCGCACTATATTTTTGTCGAACAAAGACACCCCAAAAGGAACTGTGGGACACGACAAAAGGAAGTGTCGAAGCCATTTACAAGTTAGCCAACTGCAAACGAACGAATACAGGAAGGGAGTCTCATGGGCTCGAGGGCACAATGACCATAGAACCTTCAGTTATGTTGCCAGCACTAGCTGTCACTTTGGCTCCTCCTTAGGAAAATCGCTCTATACACAGAGAGTAGCGGAACCCGAGCGCCCGCCGCCATTTAATTTCCTTTCACTTGAATGTCCCGCCTGGCAGCATTCAGAAGTTCAGCAGAAACGAGAGAAATCGGACGTATTATTAGGATTTTCGAGTATATTTATCATTGGTTTTTGGTAGATTGCTGGTTCCTAACCCTTCCACAATACCGCTTAGTTCAACTGGATATAAAATGGCGGCACCATTGGCGGAAAGGATTGTGCTACTCTCTGTATCAAGGGACTCTACAATTCTCATTTCCGATCTCCGCTCTTCCTCACTTCCTTCCTCCTCCTTCATTACTCTCCACTACTACTCCTCTCTCCTCACCCTCACCCTACTTGATACTCTCCCCTCCTTTCCCCTGTCGCCTCCTCTTAACTCTTGTTCCACTATACTTTCCATAATCCCCTTTATACTCTACTCCATTCAACCAACCTTACTATCCCCTTTTCCTACCCCTCTCCCCAACATCTCAAGAAGCCCCCGGCGTGAGGTTGCATCTCGCACGCAACAACACTATGTAACTCTCACTGCCAACGACCAACTCTTATCATTCTCCTTTTCCCACATTCTTTCTCTGCCTTCTTCCCCTCTCCTACTCCCGTCCCTCCGCTAATTCTTTCTCCCCTCTTCTCCTTCCCTCTCCTCTCGTTCCCTGCTCTTCACTACTCTCCTCGTCCTCTCCCCTCTCCTCTCTCCCCCCACCGTAATTATCTCCCTTTTTCATGTCTCCCCTCCCACATCCCCCCTCTCTCCGTTCTTTTATCCCTGCCCCAGCTCTACTCTCTCCAATGACCTTTTCTTCACTCCACTCAACCAACCATACTTCCCTACTCTCTCCCTCTTCCCCTCTCCTCATCCTCTCATGTAGTTTCTCAGCATGAGACTGCTTCTCACACGCGGAACACAACGCAACTCTCAGTGCCACTCACCCCCTCTGCTTCCGGCCTTTTCCCATCTCCCAGAACACTCTTACTCTCCCTTCACCCACACCCATGCATCCCCTATCTCTTTCTTCCCTTCTCTTCCTCTCCTCCCTTCATTCCTTCCCCACCACTTCCCCTCTCCCTTCACTACTCTTCACTTCATTCCTCTTTCTCCACCCTCCCCACCCCTCCACCCCAATATTCTCTCCCCCTTTTCCTCCCTCCCTTCCCTCCTCCCCTCAACTCATCTCCCACTCTACTCTCCCCAACTCACTATACCTCCAATCAATCCACCACTCTCCCCCACACCCTCCACCTTCTCCCAACACCTCACCTAGCTCCCAGCAGGCTGCGGCTCGCACGCGCTCAGCACCACTTCTCTTACATGGACGAGAGCTCTCGGACATATTCGTATGCGAACGCATTGTTTGTGTGCGCATTCACTCAAGTCAATGTCTCATTCGTGAGATCTTTGTGTATCTTAGTGTGTGCGCTCGAGAATGTACGTGTGTTTGCGTATGTTTGCGCGTACCTGCGCGCGTGTGTTCGGGCGTGTGAAAGCGAGCGTTTGCGCACGCGCGTGTGAATGCGCATAAGTATGTATGTATGTATATGTGTGTTTATGTGTGTTTGTTTGTGTTTGTGTGTGTGTTTGTGTGTGTGTTTGTTTGTGTGTTTGTGTGTGTGTGTGTTTGTTTGTGTGTGTGTGTGTTTGTTTGTGTGTGTGTGTTTGTTTGTGTGTGTGTTTGTTTGTGTGTGTGTGTGTTTGTTTGTGTGTGTGTGTGTTTGTTTGTGTGTGTGTGTTTGTGTGTGTGTGTGTTTGTGTGTGTGTGTGTGTTTGTGTGTGTGTTTGTGTGCGTTTTTTGTGTTTGTGTGTGCGCAAAGAAGTGCGCCCCTCACCTGCGATGCGCCTCGGGCTCTCCTTCGCCCACGAGCGCGCGCGCCACAGCCTTCACGAACGTCATGTCCCACTCGCCCTGCGCACAAAAACGCAGCAATGGAGCTTTTTTCCAATTACACAACTGTGAACTCATTTTGCGACGGGGACTTTAGAATCAAGCGAGTATCTCTTCCATGGTAATGTCGGTGTCAAAGCATGCCTCTGTGAAGGAATGCCGGGATCGAGAGCGTATTTCTGTGACGCAGATGCTCGAGTCAAAAGTATATTTCTGTGATGGAGATGTCGGGGTGTAGAGTGTATCTCTGATCGTGGAAGTCGGAGGTGGGAACATATCTCACCAGCGACGATGTTATCGGAGTCAAAGCACACCTCTGTGATGGCAATGCTGCAGTCGAGACCATATATCTGCACCGGGACTGTCGAGACCGAAAACATACACCTGTAACGGGCATGTCGGGGCTGACAGCGTACTTCAATGACTTTGATGTCGAGGTTCTCCAGGGCATATTTCTGCATCGGAGATAGCGTCAAGAGCGTATTTCTATGAGGACGATGACAGGCTCTAGAGGGTACCTCTGGATTGGGGAAGTAGGGGGGAGTATACCTCATCTGCGACGCTGATGTTTGTAACTTAGCGTACCTCGCGGCGGCGATGGTGTAACGGTTAGCGTATCGGACTGTTATACCCAAGTTTGCGGGTTCGAACCCGATCGAAGCCGTGGATTTTTAAGGGCGAAAAAATCCTTCGTACGCCTTCCTTCGGAGGGGAAGTAAAGCTGGCTGTCCCATGTTAGTAGAGTTAATAGATGTAAAAGATCCTCAAGCCTAAATGACGCCTCTGAGCTAAATTCACATCGCCTGTTTCGTCGCCCAAGAAATACCTTCTTTCTCCCATGGTTGGTGAAAGGAGCGTAGCGGAATTTGCGTGGTCAGGCGGAAGAGCAGGCCTCATGGCCTGAGCCTCGCCACGTAAAATAAGGCAAATTCAATTCAATTCAATTCAATACCTCTGTAGACTCTATTGAAATGCCGGAATTGAGAAAGGAGCGTATGTATGCGCCAGGGATGTTGGTAAACATACCTCTGTAACGGGTGTGTCGGGGCCGAAGCATATCTCAGGCGACGTTTAAATCGGTCTTATCGAGAGTATATTATTCCTGCGACGGAGAAGTCGAGGTGGAGAGCGTATTTCTGCGAAGGATATATGAGAGTCGAGAGCAAACATCTGCGCCGCATGATGAGATCAAGAAAGAAAATCTGCCACATGGATGTTTGGGGCGGGAGCGTACCTCTGCATCGAGGAAATCGTGGACGGTAGCGTGCCTCTGCGACGGGGACGTCGGGGGGGCGAGAGCGTACCACCGCGACGGGGATGTCGGGGGAGGGGCGAGAGCGTACCTCCGCGACGGGGATGTCGGGGTCCCTGGGGAAGACGACGAGCACGCCCTCCGCGGCGTAGAGCGCGCGCAGGCGCGCCGCCTCCTCGCTGGCCGCCGCCGCCTCCGCCACGCGCTCCCCGTGCTGCAGGTCGCCGCTCGCCGCCGACTCCAGCCGCTTCTGCGCGCCACGGGAGAGAGCGCATCAGTGACGGCACATTTTACCAAAATATTGATGAATCGGTCATGAAAATGTTTTCAATTTCCATAACAAAAATGTCGACGTTTAAAATATCAATGTTTTAAATACAAAATAGATGGTATTTTCCCATTCTGTTTCCATTGTTTATTAGAATACTTAAATGAAATACTAGTATATTCAACTGTTTGGTCACGTTTAAGTGATATCTTAATAATATTTATCAAATGTAAAGAAATAGATAATAAACGTCGTCAGTTCTGCTATTATTCTTCTTATTCACTTTCATTCATATATTATCGAAGTTAAATGTCCAGTATGAAGTATTTACGTAATATTGATTTAAAGTATGGTGCTTTAAAGCACTCTGTCACCATAGTATCCTAAAAAATATTCTCTACTTACAAGGTACAAAATGCCATGGTATTAGCTAGCTTTCTCCCCCTTCTATTACACCAGTTTCTTCGCTGCTCCTTTTTTTATCGCAAGAATGTTCCTGAATAGTCCTCTCGCGTTCGTAACATAGGGCAGGATTCGATAAGCAACACCGTCTCTATTGTTCTTGAGAGTCTCGAACAATTCTTTGTACCGGGAGTGGTAGCTCAGTGCATCAACTCACTGCAGCGCTTCTGACCGGGAGGTCCTGGGTTCGAGTCCTGGCGGCGGCAGGATTTTCGACACTAGCTTTTCAGCTAGGTCGAATTCAGTCGCTGTCTGGAGAAGAAGTCTAGCTAAGAAATAGGCAACAGCATGTACTAATGTAATTTAATGTTTAAAACTTGTTGAATATAGTTTGTTTGTTGAATTGGGAATAGGTGCAACGCGCGAACTATTGAGGATTTTGCGGACTATGTCCCCCGCAGGTATGAAAAGGTTGCAGACCCTTCCTTAAAGTGTCAGTTCAGCGCGTATTGTTGGAGGTTGGAAATAATTTTCACAAATGACGAACGTTGTTCTGATATTGTCATTAGGGAGTAAAAATTGATGCAAATTATTTTAACAATCAGATGAGATTATGTACACGTGTGAGTTGTCATAAACGGATCTAAATTAGTACCCCATAAATACCAAATTTGAAATTGATTATGGCTACATGTGGGATCAAACTTTTCTTTAAACTCGAAAGAGACACTTGTATAGGTGACTCAGGCCATCAACTGTCACTGCAATGCCATTGACCGCGGCACTGCCTAGCGTTCGAGTCCCGACGACTGCAGCATTTTTAGCTCTAGCTAGACAGCTAGATCCAGTGCAGCTGCTGCTCGGAGGAGAAATCTAGTGGCTAGTTGCTCTAATCGCCAGTTTTCCGTGGTTTCTCCGATCAACACCAGAGCAGAAAGCCGGAGCAGTACCCTAATAAACAGGTCACGGACCGCGCGCGATCTTTCCTTCCTCATCCTTCTCCTATCCACACCCCTTACTTACACATACTTACACGAACATCCCCTACACTACCACACATGCCGTGAACTTAGAGCTTGTTCCGGCAGGAGCATTGCCTCCTTGGAGGGGGATACCTTGTTTGAGAAAGAAACCTTAAACCGACTGTAGGTCGGTGCCGGATACCGCCACCCAATAGCCGAAGATCACGGCCACTTGCCGAGGAAAAACATACTTAAGGAACTGTCGACCTTAGTAGTTGGCGCGCTCCGAATCACTAATCAATCATTACAGAGAGCTGTCGATGCCTAGATTGGAGGATTCCTCTGTTCAGTTAGAGTGGGCGGTGTATAATCAGTTACAATGGGCGCAGCCGTGCGCAGTCGCACCTTGCTGCGCTTGGCGGTGGGCGGGGAGCCGGACGCCGAGGCGAAGGACACGCCCATCTGCGACATCCCCGCCGACGACTTCTGCATCGACGCCGCCAGCGACGCCGCCAGCGATGACGAGGCCTGCGCACGGCGCGTGCCGCAACAAAGCATGCATGCCCGCGCCTTCATCCTTTCAGTACCACTCGGCAACAGCCTCAATAAACAATAATGACTGGGGGGCGGATTTTAATGAAATGTTTTTTTTCTTTTTAACTTTAGAACAGTGCCATTCAGTATGTGTATTAATTTTGTGTTACGACAAAAGAAAATGACCGATTTTTTATGTCCCTTTTTTTTTGCACTTTTCTTCAATTTCGACTAATAAGTCATATTTTCTTAACAAAAGAATCAGACGCTTGTGTTTTCTTATGTAGCCCATATTTCTGTCATGTAGTACACAAATAGTACCAAAATGCGTTTTGGGGGGATTGTGTGGAGTATAAGAATTCAGACATTCGGTAGAAATATAGAAAAATCTGGCGGGACATCGGGACACTTATCGATATTCAGAACATATCCCTTTTTTTCTTTCTCGTTACGGAGTAGAGAAAAAGTTATGTAATGCTGCGCGAAAAATGGCGAATTTTTGGCAGAAAACTCTTTATTACGGAGCCCTGGTAACGGAAAAGTGGATAAATCCTGTTGCTAAATTTAGGAAAGAAATAATCCTCTAACAAGTCGTGTAGCCAAAAATCCATGTTTTGCGAGTTCTTGATACTGAAAAATCGAATGACGGTCAAACATCTGCCTGTACGTTCGTCTGTCCATTTGTCCATCTGTCTAACTGTCTGTCCGTCTGTCAACAACGTTAGCGGATAAACCATTCCTCCGCCTTTCCCAAAAATTAATATTCCCCAATCGATTTGGCTGATGTCACGGCCCCTTGAATTTGAAACCAATATTTTCATTGTGGGACGGTACTTTACATGCAGCTCCTGGGACATTTTTCAAAAAGAAAATGGCTCCATCGATTATGATTAAATTTTGTTGTTAGTGTGAAGGACGCTTAAGAGAATGGTGCAGGTCTCATGTTCGTTAAAAATCCTGATTTTTCGAAATTTGCAGAAGTTCCAAATTTTTAGGAGTCTTCCTACAACTAAAATATCAAAGATATTTTTCTTTAAGGAAATCTGTTTCTTGAAGGTAGATTTTGTAATAATGTCATGTAGAATTTTTCGAGAATTTGAGTGCTTTACCCGTTCTTTTGAGTGAAATTACGGGCGAGAAAGTACGTGCTGTTTTAACACCACTAGTTTCAGGACGTATGGCAACTCTAGATGTAACGTTGTGGTGTTCGTGTGATGGTGGAATGTGGAGGTGATGGTGGATTGCGGTGATGATCGTATAAAGAGATGTAATGTGGTGGTGTAGGGTTGTGGGATTCGTGTGATGATGATGGTGGAATATGTAGGTGATGGTAGAATGCGGCGATCATCGTACAATGTGATGATCGTGTAATTCAGTGTCGTAGCGTTGTGGCGTTCGTGTGATGGTGATGGTGGAATGCCGTGATGATCGTAGCGTTGCGGGGTATGCCGTGTGATGGGGGCGCACCCTGAGCGAGTCTGCCTGCGTGGGGCCGAGGGGCGGGGCCTCCTGGCGCAGGTCGACGACGGCGGTGAGCGCCGAGCAGAAGGGCTGGCGCGACGGCGCCAGGGGGATGGGGTTGGGCAGCACCCGCGACGCGCGCAGCCAGTCCTCGATCTCCTGCCACACACCCAACACACACACAGACTTATCACTAGGGTGCGGATTCATATGCACTAAAAAATCTTGAAAATATGCATGCAAATGTGCTTTAAAAATAAGGAAAATATGCACTTAAAAATAAAAAATGCACAGAGAAAAGTGCGTGTTATAATCTCTACAAAATAGTTCAGTTTAAATGTTGAATGTTACACGGTGAATTTCATTTCAATTGCAAGAGATTATAATGTATTTTTCGAAATTTTCTGGGATGAACCTTTTTTTTTGTTACCCGGAAGAACGTTCTTATACAGATAAAGTTCTGTCAACTTCGCTTGAGTTTAGGGGACAATACTTAAAAGCTTCAATTTGTTTAGTTGTGTAATTTTCAACACCCTGCGTTTCACCTTGTAAAATATCACATAACTTTTTCTTTGTTCTCAAAGCAGGAATTTTTTCTTGAATTTTCTTCATGTCTTCTGTAAAGACTCGTCCTTTTGGTCCTGGCAAATTGTTGAATAACTTTGCTACATAGTTCAGTCGGACATGTTTCGTTCCCACGGACATGTTTGGATCGACTCTCTGATGAACTGTACTGTAGTGCTCTAGTCACACAGATATGATGCAAACTCGAAAGCCATCTCAACGTTCCTCCGAATTTTATGAAGGAAGTGAAAAATAAAATAAAGTAAAATATGCAAATATATGCTCTTAAAATGAAAATATACTCAATCATAATAAATATGCACAAATATGCACAATAAAAACTTGCATATCGATCCCAAACAATAAGAAATGGATTTGTGTGCTTTATGTATATCATTACACTTAAGGAAAAAATGCAAAAATGCAAAATCCACAGCCTACTTATCACCAAGGTTGCACTTATCGATTTATTTTGAAGGCATTTTATAAATTCTGAACAAAGTAAATTTGCAATATATTTTACGTTCAAATAATTAGTAATATATTAACGTAGTTGACAATGACAATGAGAATTTGTGGATGAAAGTATCCCAGTGGTACATTTCACTACTTTTTTGCGTCTAGAACAAAAATAGTCAGTTTAATACTTTTTGGTTTTATTTATTTATTTATTTATTTTACGTCAAAAAACAGTTAGAAACTGCGTATGACGTGCTATGGGGAAAAGTGAATTGTGTGCACATTTTCAAAATTCAGTGATCCCTACACTAAGTCATATACTACTTAAATTTTGAATTTTTGAAAGGGAGAAAAAAACAAAAAACTCCCATGTAATAAAATCTATTTTCAAGGATAAACAAGCAATAAATTTTGAATTTTGAAAGGGAGAAAAACAACAAAAAAACTCCCATGTAATAAAATCTATTTTCAAGGGTAAATAAGCAATAGATTTTTGAATTTTGAAAGGAGAAAAAAAAACAACAAAAAAAACTCCCATGTAATAAAATCTATTTTCAAACATAAATAAGCAATAAATTTTGGCTCTTATTACTTCCTGCCGCAACGACATGGAAACAATAATTTGAATAATAGTATTTCCCACTGAATTCTAGAAGACGTGGACAGAAAATGAAGTTGCATTTATGTCCAGAAGCAAAACAAGGGGCCATCTCAGCATTTGCTCAATGGATCAGGGAAACTGGACGAAAAACCTGATCGAGATGGGGGTCATTGGCCCGGAAGCTGTGTTACAATAGTTGTTACAGGTTGTTTATACTCATTTATACAGTCCAAATGGTAATTAATGCATTATGTATCATTGTTAAAATTAATGTTACTTTTCTTGTGATGCTCAATATAGTCTCTAATTGTATAGAAACAGTTATGCAGCAGAAACGATTTCACTTGGGATTTAAACTTTTCTATTGAATTTAATCGTTTAATGTCGTCTGGCAAAGTGTTGTAAAATAATGTACATGTATTGTATGTGAATTTTTTGTGGTCAAGCTGTTGATACTGTCACCTGATGAATATGATTTCGTCGAGGTTATAGTAATAGACTTCGGTATTTTCTGAAAAAATATTCCCGCCCTTGAGCAAGTCCGCTTTCTTACAAAAACCACTGATCTGCAAATAAAAAGACACGGTAATGGTATAATTCCTAGATTAATGAAGAGGGGCTTACAAGAATCACGTGGGTGGGATTTGGTTATTATTCGTACAATTGGTTTTTGTAATCTAAAAGTCTGGGAGCTACAAGATTATTTCCCCAGAATGTTATGCCATTTCTCAGGCGGAATGAACATTCGCGAAATATACACAACGAGCAGTATGAAGGCTGACTGAATTTGCAAGAATTCTGAACGCGTAGCATAATGAACTTAATTTTGTGTTCAATTCATTTAAATTGACGTTCCATTTAAGGTTTGACTGAATTGAGAGACCTAAAAATTTTGTTGCCTTAACATCAGTCAATGGTACACTGTTCATTTTCAATGGAGCACAGAATTGTTTATTTGAAATGGAAAACTGCATTAAAACTGTTGATTCAAAGTTACTATATATTATGACTAATTTGAAAATCTATAATGCAGTTGTTATGGTGTAATTCTGGATAATCGATAGGTTTCGTCACTATTATCTAGGAGGTTCATGACTAGAGGATTTGGTTTCCAGACGTTGATGATAGTTTGGCTGCTTGTTTCGATTCTTTCAAAGACTGCTGGTACTTTAAAGTCTTTCTGTGGCGTTGTGTTTGAAATATACCATGGTGCTGCAGCAATCATCCTAAGGGTTTTTGATTGAAATCTCTGTAGAGTGGAGAAATTTGACCTGCTTGCCACGCCCCAAATGTGGATGCCGTAGATTCCATATAGGAATTATTATTACTTTTTTGTAGATCAATATTTTTTGCATAAGAATAGCTTTGAATGGTGTCCTAGAAGCCAAGTAGTCTTTTCACTTGTAGTTGAAGTTGCTTCTTGTTGGCTAATAAGTGAAGTGTCCAGGTAAGTCTTTTGTCCACATGTATTCCTAACGCTTCACACTTTCAACCTGCAAAGTCGGTTTATTATTAATAATGAAAGCGATTGTGACACTCGACTTTCTGGGGAGATTAGGATTAGATGAAAATTCTGAATGTGATGTTCTCAAACTTTCAATGTATGTTGAGTAATATTGAATGTAAAGAAAACATGAAGTGAAATAACGACATAAATATGGAACCGCGTTACATAATTAGAATTTGCGTAATTTAAAAGAAGCTCTGAGACCAGATGGTAACTTTGCATTCGAGTTTGTCCCGGCTGGGGCAGTGTCCCGTTCGTGGAGTGATTGGGGAAAACCCCGCAAGCCGACTCACTGTACAGGTCTACGCCGGATCACACCATTCAGCAAGGGAAGAACACCGTCACCTCCAGTGATAAAAACATGTACTATACTTTCGATACTACTGACCATTCCAGTTGACGCGCCAGGAAACACGAAATAATCACAGATTCAGTCCTGTACTGGTGTTGTTTGGCAGGCAGTGACGTAGTCAGAGATTTCATGAACCTACCAAACATTATTGCAGGATGAGTTACCTATCAATCAGCGATGTTAAAAATGATTAATGCGCGCCTTCGTTAAAGGGGTATTTCTCAACGCATTGGCCAAACATTTTCACCTTTTTTACCCTCCTATTTCTCCTTCAATTCGGTAAGATTTAGACACAATAGCGGCTCGATTCATTCATAAAAGGAGGAAAGAAGTAACTACTATTACATTAAATGAAACAAACAACAAATTAGATTACATACAGATATAAACGAAACGGGAGAGACGTATCGGTTTGATTTGCCCTATGACCCGGGTGTCCGCCAGCCTCCGGTGTTGTCACTGGTGTAAGATGATTATTACGACGTGCCTCTTCGTAAGTCATGGTCCATGATTCATGGGCGTGTGGGCGCCAAGTAGGCCACGAGTGTTCATTTACTTCCAATAGCTCACAATAGATAGCATTCTACAGGAGGATCTCCTCCCCTCGAGCCGTTTAGCGGCAATAAAAAACGTTTCCTCTTCTTACTGCTCCAGTGCTGAGTTACATGGACCATTATCACATGAGACGAGGAATTCTCAACATTTCCTCTGTTGTCTGAATGTTGAGAATTCCTCCTCTAAGTGATTTCGAGTTTTCGGGTCGCCTAAAAAGTGCGCGTAGTTTAAAAACTCGATCAAAGACAACTATGAACTAAAAAACATACATTTTTCTTCTTACATCACAGAACATATTGTATTAGAAAATTACTTTTAAAAGAAGAAAAATTGTCAGGAGGATATTGTAGCGTCATGGACTTCACTCTCTGCTCCGGAGAGACAAGTCGCAAGGTATGGGGATGAGGGAGCCAAAAATAGGCTTCCAAACAAAGGCCAACCCTTCAGGGAAAGTCCAAAAGGGGAGAGGGCTTGTAGGTGCCGGGTGCAACTTGCAACGGCGGAAGCAGACGCCTCAAGACGAGTGCGTGGGGGGAATGATGACGCGGAAGTCATGTGACTCGAGGATATAAAAGGACTGTGGCAGAAGCCCTGGGTTGGGTAACGTTTCTGGTTTCCTCGCGGCTAAACACCGCAAAACTTGTCCGGCCAAGTCTGGCGCGGAAGTGCTGCAGGCACGTGTGGGTGTTCGAGTCTCGAACACTGTGAAGTATGCTCGATACTTCGGGGCAGAGTGTCTGCCGAGGCACACCAGGTGCCAAGTTGCAAATCGGCCGAGTTGGCTGAACGCATGCGCGGCCGCAAGGCGCGTGTTCGGAGAAGGGGGCTGCGGCAGGTAGCCGACAAACACCTTAGAGTGAGGTCTGTAAACAGTGTACATAAATTAATGTAAATAAATTGTATATACCTCACTCGTGTCTGTTTCCTTGTGGAGTAGATCCCTACCCACGACGTTACAGACGAGGTAGTTTTTAATGGTGGCAGCGGTTAAAGAAAACCCACGGGGGAGCGCACACCATTAGTTTTAATGGTGGCAGCGGTTAAAGAAAACCCACGGGGGAGCGCACACCATTAGTTTTTAATGGTGGCAGCGGTTAAAGAAAACCCACGGGGGAGCGCACACCATTAGTTTTTAATGGTGGCAGCGGTTAAAGAAAACCCACGGGGGAGCGCACACCATTAGTTTTTAATGGTGGTAGCGGTTAAAGAAAACCCACGGAGGTATGTGCGCCATTTTAATAGTAATGGTAGCAGCAGCTTAACGGAACATGCACCAAAGTCTATGGGGCAGTTCACAAGATACGGGCACCACAGTTCAATAGTGGTAACAGTTTCGGCCTAGTGCAACGAACTGGTTCCGGCAGTGCACGAGAGTGCGTAGCTGGCGTGTGTGGGTGAAATCAACGGGAATTGTGCATCCTAGGAAGTCCGAGAACGTAGGGGGCTGTAAGACTGTGCGAGCTACACGAGGTAGTTTTTAATTGAATCGCAAGTCAAACTTGGGGGGCGAAAGGCGCCGACGTCAAGAAGAAGGCATCCCTCTGACAGGAAGGACGAATACCAGGCCAGCCGACCGGAAGGAGTACACGAGGATCACCACTCACGTAAGTGTAGCCATCTGCAATTCGAGAACAGTTCAGGCATCATGGCGTATCTTGCGCAGTTTAGTAAGGAGTGCCTAACGCACGTTGCTAGAGAGCTAGGGAAAACGGCAAACGACGATGACAGAATAGTAAAGTTGCGAAACATTATAGTAAATAGCAGCCAATACGAGGAAGAATTCGTTAAGGCTTTATGTCAGACTACGAAAGAACGAGAACGTGAACAGTTAAAGTTAGAGCGAGAAAGACTAGATCGCGAGTTCGAGTTAGAGAAACTCCGGATAGCGAATCAGACGCCGACAGGAAGCGTAAGTTCAGGGAACGAGGCGAAAACGCAAACACATGTACGGTTGAATCACGTTATGGACCGATTCAAAGGCGATAGCGATGACATCACTACATACTTAAGCGTGTTCGAGAGCCAAGCGGAGTTGTTAGGAGTGCCGGAGGAAGATTGGGTTGCCAATCTTATGGGGCTACTTCCTCATCAAATCAATTCATGGCTTACGTTAGAAGACGGGAAAACAATGACCGAATATGCCGACATTAAATCTAAATTGTTAGAAATGTATAAATTTAATGCAGAAAAGTTTCGGCAGTTATTCGTGGGGCACATGAAGTCCACAAACACCACGTGGAATGTGTATGCCCGCGAATTACATAATTATTGTAAGGAATGGGTTGCGGGGCTTAGCATATCAACTTTCGAGGGATTGCTCAACTTAATCGTGACGGATCAAATGAAACGGCGAGTTCCAGCTGAAATAAAGGAACACTTCATTGACGAGTGGGGAAACTTCGCAATTCCACTTGAATTCGCGAAGAAATTAGATAATTACGAGAACAATAGGTCGGGATGGAAACGTAGTTTCTCAAAACCGTTCCAGAGAAGGGACGGAGGGCCTGAAGTTCAAGCCAGCGCGGAAAAACCGAAGCAGGTATCGGGCGCCGGGAAACCTTTGCACAAAAGCTGTGACGTCAGGGAAGATTTTGAAAAACCCAGCGTGAGGAAATGCTTTAGCTGCGGGTCACCCCAGCATATCGCGCGGGACTGCCCGACAAAGCGCGGCGCGGAGAAAGGCGAAAAGGTTGGCCACATGGCGGAGGAGACAGCGGCGGAGCTGTTCCAACCATTTACGTCCCACGCACTCATAAATGAGAAGCCCGGTATTATTCTGCGTGATAGTGGAGCGTCGTTTGATGTTGTAAACGAACGGTTTATAGAAGATTCTGATTTAACAGGGGAAAGTGTATGGGTGTTTCAACCCTTAGATTCAAAACCGAGGAATCTACCAGTAGCACAGATCCGACTGCAAGGGCCTTTCGGGACGGTAACAACCAGAGCTGCAGTAGTGAATCGCGACTGTGATTTCGGTTACTATCTGCTTAGCAATCGTACGGCGCAATTACTCGAGGAAATTCGAGGTGGTTTCATTGAGCCGCAGATTGTGAGCGCAGTTGTAACGCGGTCGAAGGCAGCGGCGACGGGCACTGCCGAGCCGGAGCTGAGGGCGGCAGAGACGGGGTCGAGCGCCGGATTAGCTCAAAATAGCGACGCGAAGGGAAAGCAGGTAGCCGACTCACCGGTAACGGGAGACGCGGAGGCAGATGTCATCGGAGGCGACGAGGAAGTCGCCGACGCCGACAATGTAAATTCTATGCAGATAGAGGCTCCTGTAGTAGAATTAATTCAGATCTCGACAGAGGAATTTATTAACGAACAAAGTAAGGACAGTACGCTCGCGGAAATCTATAAAAAATGCGAGAATGAAGTTCCCGAGACGGGAAAAGAATCGTACTTCCTACGTAATCGATTATTGCTGCGCACTCGATTTAGTAAAAAAGGCGAGCGGTACGACATGATTGTTGTTCCCGCTGTGTTTCGAGGCACGGTACTTAAAGTGTGTCACGAGACCGCGAATGCGCACTTAGGTACAACCAAAAGTAAGGATAGCTTAGCGAAGTATTTTTACTGGCCAAGATGTTTCCAGGAAATGGAAACGTACGTCAGGTCATGTGACGTATGCCAGAAGGTAGGCAGATCGGGAGACAGACAGAAAGCACCGTTAGTGATGGTACCACCTGTAGGGGAAATATTTTCACGAATAAATATCGATGCATGCGGACTGTTTCAGGAAAGCGAGTCGGGTAAGAAATTCATTCTTACTGCGATGTGCATGGCATCTAGATATCCAGAGGCGATTCCCATAACGGATTTACGATCGGCGACTGTAATCAACGCACTCTTAGAGCTATTTAGCCGAATAGGTTTCCCGAAGGAACTTCAGACAGATCAGGGCACCTGTTTCACGAGCGTTCTGACCGCGGAATTCGCGCAGAAGTTCGGAATTCGTTTGATTAGAAGTTCTCCTTATCACCCACAATCTAATGCGGTGGAAAGAATGCACCGAACAATGAACCGCTTATTGAAGGTTCTGTGCCTAGAAGCGGGTACGGAATGGGAGCTTCAATTACCTGCAATATTATTTGCCTTGCGCACTACCGTGCACGAAAGTTTAGGTTTTACTCCAGCAGAGTTAGTGTATGGGAATAATTTGCGTACTCCCATCACATTGTTATACGAGCACATTGCCGGAAGTGAGGAGAAGGAGCCCAGTTCAGTGGTAGAGTACGTATTCCGTCTCGTGAATAGACTTCGGAAATCGCGTGAACTAGCTCACACCAAACTTCTGAACGAGCAAGAACGTAGGAAGGTCTGGTACGACCGCAGAGCAGTAAACCGCACGTTTTGTGCTGGCGACAAGGTGCTGGTCTTAGCGCCAAATCGTACCCGAAAACTGGCGGTACAGTGGGTAGGGCCTGGCGAGATCAAGGAAAAAGTCTCTGACACAAACTACGTGGTATTATTGCCTGGGAAAAAGGACGGACGGGTGTATCACGTGAATATGCTGAAGCAGTACCATCAGCGGACTGAGTACATCAGCTATGTGACAACACCGATCCAAGGCTGCGAACAGGTAGAGGATGAGATTGACAGATATGCCGTTCATCTCGAAGCGAGCGACTTCAATCTCCAGGAAATGCTCGAAGGTACGAAAATTCCGCCTGAGTTCAGAGAGAAACTCGAGCAATTAATCATGAAGTATCATGATATCTTTTTCGAAAAACCAGGACTGACCGATGCGCTTACAATGGACATAGAGCTCACAGATGAGTCAAC